>PITA01007101.1:0-94426 GCA_004023965.1 Spilogale gracilis | reverse complement strand
TTTGGGGTCCATTGGCGTGAAAGATGGTCTTCCATCCCCTCACTTTCAATCTGGAAGTGTCTTTCGATTCAAGATGAGTCTCTTGTAGACAGCATATGGATGGGTCCTGTCGTTTTATCCAGTCTGCAACCCTGTGTCTTTTTATTGGAGCGTTTCGTCCGTTCACATTGAGGGTGATTATTGATAGATATGTTTGTATCGACCTCATGTCGCCTATGGAGTTCAGGATTCTATGACTTATCTCTGTATATTACTGTTTGTGTCACTCTTGGGTTCGTTTCTCCTCTAAAGAACCCCTCTTAGTATTTCTTGTAGTGCTGGCTTGGTGGTTGCATAATCTTTAGACCTTGGCGGTCTTGGAAGCTCTTTTAAGTAGGACAATTTTAATAAAAAACTAGTTTGAGAGACAGCATATTTAACCATAAACTAGTTAAAGACTATGCAGTCAAAAACAAAACTGGTGGAAAACATTAATGTGAAGTGTCCTAAGGTGCTTTATTAAGATTGGATAAGATGGAGCACCCGGGTGGCTCATCAGTTAAGCGCCTCAGCTCAGCTCATGATCCCAGGGTCCTGGGATCAAGCCTCTCATTAGGCTCCCTGCTCAGTGGGGAGCCTGCTTCTTCCTCTCCCTCTGCCTGCTGCTCCCCCTGCTTGTGCTCTCTCTTTCTTTTGCTAATAAATAATAAAATCTTAGAAAAAAATAAAATTGGACAAGAGAAGTCTGAATTAGAAGCAGGTCTAAATCACTGAATTTTCAAATGCAAATACCATGTTTCTAATTCCTGGCATATGTAAGGGCCTCAAAGCAACTGTTACCATGATTCTGGAAAGATAAATCTTCTATTTCTACCTCAATGAATGGGTGAGGATCAGTGTAAATGATCTCAGCACCTTCTATGTAGAAATTAGTTTAATGTGACTTTAGTATGGTTTTCTAGATAGACAACTAACAAAGTACTTTTCCAATGTAAGAGTGTATCATTGTAATTATATTAATTAGTCTTTGATTAATAAATTTTTTCCGTTGGTTAAAACTAAGCATAAACCTATAATAGGTTAAATGATCAAGTATTAAATTAGCAAAATAGGAATTACTAATCATTTTAGCCACACTTTCGGTGAGCATAGCATAATGTATAAACTTGTCCAATCACTGTGTTGTACACCTGAAACTAAAGTAACATTGTGTATCAACTACACTTGAATACAATTCTTTAAAGAATTATTAATGTCTTAATTATGGTGTAAGTGTTGGGATATTTCTAAAGAGCTAGGAACTTCCGAGAACTGAAAACTATGAGAATATTAACACAGTGCTGAGAAGGTTGGATATGGTTGGTGTTTGCACTGATTTACTCACTAGATGAATACTGATAGGATGCCCACTGTGTACCTACAGGGTGCCAGGCACTCGCACTCTGCTAGATGCTGAAAATATTGATGAAAATAAACACGGTTAGTGATATCATAGATATTCATAAACTGAAGGTGGAGAAAGACCAGTAGCTAATTGCAACTCTGGCACTGGTGTTTGACAAGATCCAATAAATAAATAACCACTGTTACTCATCCAAGTTTGGACTGAAGACAAATGTTCTGACAGATGGAACTCAAAGTGTTAGCTCTTTTATTACTGATAAAAAGATCTCTGAAAAAAAGGATTTTTAGCTAGTCTCTGCAAGGGAGCTTGTTGGTTCAGCTGCGAGTTGGACAGACTTATGAGGAACATGTATCCATGGCCCCCTCTGAGAGCCTGCCCCTCTAATAATGTAATGTATGGCATGGAGGAACAGAGAATTCAGGCAAGAACTGGTATATTCTAGGCTCATGTGAAGGTGGAAAGTGGAGATGTGAGAGATTATGGAGTTTAGGGAACTCACTGTGGTTCAGATTGTTGTGTAGAGGGTGAGTGTTAGAAGTCTGGAGGAAATGAGTAGAGTCCACATGGTATAGGACCCAGTCATGTTGAGCAGGTTCAGTTTTTTCTAAGAGCTACATGGAACCCATTGAGGGGTCTTAAACAGATAATAGACATGGTTGCATTGCTTTATAAATATCATCTAGAAAGAATTGTGCAGGGAAGAACTGAAAGGGACAAAACAGAATAAAGGATCTACTCAACAGGTTGTTTTCATTATGGAAGGCAGGGGTGATGCCATGTGAACAGGGTAATGATGTTTGAGCCAGATAGGTTGGAAGACATGCTGTTTCATCATTCTAGCTGCTTGTTAGCCATTTTGCTGCTTCATTAGCACCTCCAGGAAGAGGGTGGTTAGAGGAGCTGAATCAGATCTTTCTAATATGTTCCTTCAGAACCCCTGTTCTGAAGAACGTTTAGTAATTTTTTTTATATTGCAATTAATAGTTGCAGTGTGGTTTGGGATTAACTGAAAATTTCTTTTATTCATGTTGTCCCAGGATCTCATTAGCATTTATGATTGAATTGGAAATGATTTTAATTATTTACTTGACCCTCTTAATTACCTCATTTTGCCTGTGATAGTTTGTAAGCTTTCTGTGAAATTTTAATTTGATCACATCAAAGGAAGTCACAGCTTTAGTAAGAAGCACCCCACTGAAAACAACAGCAACACAGGCAGCAAAACTATGTTCTAAAGTTCTGTGAAATTCATTTTAGGATTAGATGAAAAGCTAAACAATTTCTTGGATCATACTAGGGTTTTAGGAATAAACTTTGAAAGAAAGAGTAAACTTGTCCTAATTGTGTAAACTTTGTGGAAGTATATTGCTTTTGCTTTGAAGACCTAGAATAGACTCTTAATGTTAAAGGCTCAGTTGTCACCATATCTCATCCTTGACCTAAGTTGACAATTGCACTTATAGAATTAAGTGCACTTAATTTTGCCATGTCATTTTGTTAACCATCTGGTTCCACATTTTAGCATCTTTTTGAGATGGGGATTTATTGCTACACACATGTTTTGTTTTCATTTACAGAACAGTAGTCATAGATGTTAGTCTTGTGGTCATTCATTCTTGCACTAACACTTAATAAGCATTCATATTGTGCCCAGCACCATTTCCTGCCTTATGGACTGAAAGATGAGAATGTATAATGGTTATAGAAACAACTGCTCATGGTAGATAGTAACATACATTCTATCACAGCATAGAGAAGGAAGGAGGTGACTAATTTTCCCTTCATTATCAAGGAAGGAGACTTTGGGTGAAGGTTTAAAGAATGGAATGTTTAAAGAATGGAAAGGTTTCAAACCACAAAAAGTGAGAAGAAGCCAAATAGAGATAGTAGCATATGCAAAAAAGGTCCAGAAACAAAGATAATGGAAATGTCCTTTTTTTTTTATTACTGTTATGTATATATATATATATATATATATATATATATATATATATATATATAGTATATTTTATTACCGAGGAATGTTCTCATGTAATTTTAGATTAGACTCTATATGTGCATAGATCCTAGGGTGTTAGAGATGTAAATTATCTTCAGCGATTTTAGTCCAAAATGTTTATCGTGTGGAGCCTAAGGCCCCGGCTACCTAAGGTGACCTAGCTGACCAAAGGCGGAGCCCAGTCTTGCTATCAGCCAGCTGCTGCAGTCCTAGTACTGCCTGAAATCCCCCAGTGAGTGCACAAGAAGCTACTTCAATACCTTATGTTCTGTTGCGTGTTTGTGAATCCTTTAGGAAGAGTGCTGAAATTTTAACCCAAAGTCTCTTGAGAATGGGAATGTTATCAGGTTGCTATCAGCTTGGCCACAGTTTTGAGATCTTCGGCGTCATCCTAGCTCGGTGCTTTTCCACATATTTTCCTCTAAAGATAACTTTGAGTAGAACCTTTTATCTGGAGTTTCCAGAGAAATGTCTATAGACAACTGAAGATGGTTTTAGTCCCACCACTCAAGCTGGAAGAGTGGTGTTTTGTTCTCCTTTCTTCTACTGTGCACAAAAATGAAGGAAATAAAATCATAGCATGAGAGGACTTGGGGCTAAGATTCAGGACCCAATAGATTTCTAGTAAATAAAGGTGGTAAGGAAACATTCAAACTCCCCTTTCAGATGAGCCAAGGTATGCCAGAGGGGTTTTTTCCCTCCTCAGGAGGTTTCCATTTCACAGCAACCAGTCCAGCAATTACAGGGCACGAGGATTCTACTGAAATGTGGGAGAATATTTTTTTTATTTGCTTGTATCTCCCCAGGCAGTTTATATTACTAATGCATCTTTGACAAATTCTGTGTCACTTAAAAATATGTAAATTAACAGTTTTCAATAATAGACATTTCAGAGAAAATTTAAAAGAGCCATTACCAAGGTAATAAAGTTTGCAATGAAAGTGTTTGTATTTAGGAACAATTTTAGAATTCCACATTCAATATTTTTTCATTGGTGTTTCTATCTGTGAGTCTTGTTAGAAATGATTACTGGCATGAATTTAACAGTCATCAAAGAGTTCACATTTTGTTGCACATACAATTATTTTTGAGCAAAATATCCATGCACTTTATTATTATTTTCATTAAGATATGCTGGAATATTGTACTAGTGTTCTGAAATACAGTTCCAGCACAAGAAAATTGGAAACAAAATTTCTGGGGCTTTTAGTAGCTACATCTGATATAAATCTACAAATATTTTGCTTTTTTATCAATTTTCGAGCTAAGTAAGCTTGGGTCTCTTGAATGACTGATGAATAATGAAGTGTGTGCAGAGAATTCTAATGTGAGGGGAAGAGGAGAGTGAATAGCAGCACCAAGGGAGAATTTAGGTCAGTCACACTGCACGTGACTCTCTTCTGACTGGAAATATTTTTCAAGTAGAGAACAATGTACTCAGCTGCAGGCCTCAGCAGAGTGGCAGCACTTGTCATGCCAAGGAAATAACTCTGTTTCCACCAGCCCAAAGTCAAGGGAACCCATAACTGACCTCACAAAATGTAATTTTTTTTTTTTTAACTCTCTTGATTTCTCTTTCTGGAACCCAAAATCTACAAATTGTATAAATGGTAGCCATTCTGCAACACTGATTTCAACACTATCCCTATCCCACTTGGATTTTTCTGGAAAAAGAAATTGCGTATTTTATCTCAAAAACTTTTATGTTGAATCGCTAGATTGTACACCTGAAACTAATATAACACTGTATGTTAACTATATTGGAATGATAATAATAAAAAACAACAAAAACCTTTAAACTAGATGGAATCCATCTGAGATTTTAAGTCCACTGTTTTCCCTCTACCAACTCGCTTTTATTACCTTGCCCATCTTCTCTTTTTGGGTTGATTCTCTTGGTGCAGTCATGTTCTGCTTCCTCTCCCAAGAGGGTAATAGGATAGAGTTGCAGAGAAGTATAAAGGGGAGGGAGGGACAGATTTGGGGAGAGGGGCTCCAGGATGCCATTCTTTAGGAATATGTCTGGTCCTTGCTTTATTTATTTATTTATTCATTCATATTTATTTATTTATTTATTTATTTATTTGACAGGGAGATCACAAGTAGGCAGAGAGGCAGGCAGAGAGAGAGGAGGAAGCAGGCTCCCTGCTGAGCAGAGAGCCCGATGTGGGCCTGGATCCCAGGACCCTGAGATCATGACCTGTGCTGAAGGCAGAGGCTTTAACCCACTGAGCCAACCAGGCGCCCTGGTCCTTGCTTTTATATGAAAGAGATGAATTTCTTAAAAACTATGTTCACACACTACTTAGGCATATTAAGTACCTACTTCATTCCCTTACTTGATTTCTGGTTTGAAAAAAATATGGCTTAGAGGAAAGGCTTATCTAGGTTTCTATGAGTGGTAACCTAGAGGCAAGTACAGGTTCCTATAAATGCCCCCATGTTTTTATAGTCGATGAAGAAAGCCCTATCCCAGTATTGCCTGGAAGGACAGGCTTCCTAGAGGCCTGACAACAGGGGGTGGGCTGTGCAGGCTACAGATTTGACTCAAGTTGCTAAGATATTAAGAGTATAGGAAATGCACACATGTTCTGTCCTGTCTTATCAAATTGGGCAGATGAAAAATGCTTGAAGGTGACTTGTCTGATCCTGCCGACAGGTAGGCTTTTTGCAGAAGTGGTGTCTGTGTCCTTTACTTTCCTGATTGGAACTGTATTGGATTTGCAGCTTTCCCTCAATTCTCCAGGAGGGCTCAGTGCTGGTTGGAGGCAGGATGTGGCTTGAGGCGCTGGCTTATTACTTCTCGGTGCTGCAGCCCGTGCTCTTCAATTGGGAAAAATGGGCTTTGAGTATCAGGTGATACTGGTACTTGGTGAGCACAGAGGACCCAACATTCAGGAGATTTAGTCTTCTGACAGTTTAGTAATTTGAATAGGAAGGATGACAAAGGAACATAACATTTTGTCTTTCTAAGAGTTGCAATTCCTGCCTTTTATTTTTATTAAAGATTTTATTTATTTGACACAGAGAAACACAGCTAGAGAGGAAGGAGAAGCAGGGGGAATGAGAGAGGGAGAAGCAAGCTTCCTGCCAAACTGGGAGCCCGATGTGGGGCTCGGTCTGGGGACTCGATTGCAGGACTCTGGGATCCTGACCTGAGCCGAAGGCAGATGCTCAGCGACTCAGCCACCCACAGGCCCCAGAAGTTCCTGTGTCTTAATGTGACCTTTTAGTTCAGCTAAAGGGAGTTCCTTGTGGCTTTGAAGATAAGGCTTTCCTGGATTCCTTTCTCTACTTCCCTTTTTCACTTGTGATGGTATGAGCTGCATAACCTTGCATTTGACCCTTTAGGGACTAACCTGAGTACCGAAAGAAATAAGCTTAGAATAGCTTTTTTGTTTTTTTTTTCTTCCAGAAAGAGCCAAGTGTCTGGTTCCTTTTGTATGTATTCCTTACAGCTCCTTATTTAATAAACACTTGTCAGTGGTTATGTGTGTGTTTTCACACACACACACACACACACACACACACACACACACACTGTAAACTAAGAACTATAGTATAGTGTCACTTGTGATTGTTCACTAGTAGTTTTTCCTCACTTTCCCCAATTTCTTTATCTTTTCCTCTTCCCATGAGGTTCACCACATTGTGTCTCTGAAAACAGCAGAGCGAGTGTCAGCCAACTGGCCCAAGTGTTCACTGCAATCAGAATTTGACTAACCTTCCATTTCCTTCTTTGTTATAATGCAGGAGTCTGGTTTTGTTTTTGTAAAAGCCAAAAAAGCAGATTTCCGGTGAAAACAAACTTGTTTCTTGAGAGGTGGCAAAGTGCATGGGCAAAATAGTTTTATTTCAGGGAATTTGCCAAACACTTTTTGGTAGGAAAAGTTTTCTTCGATGAAAAAGAACAAAAGAGAAAGGAAGGACACGGTGGAATAGTTGAGTATCATTGTGTTGGAAAGAATAATACTATTTGAAAGCTATTGCTGATTTGGCCTTGACAGTAAAAATAACAACTTATTTTTCATACTTAATTGTTGCTTGTCTTCAAAAAAATCACTGTGTGCTATTCTGTAGTATTTACTTAAAAATTAATAGTCATTATTATTTTTTTAAAGATTTTATTTATTTATTTATTTGACAGAGAGAGAGATCACAAGTAGAGAGGCAGGCACAGAGAGGAGGAAGCAGGCTCCCTGCTGAGCAGAGAGCCGGATATGGGCCTGGATCCCAGAACCCTGAGATCATGACCCGAGCTGAAGGCAGAGGCTTTAACCCACTGAGCCACCCAGGCGCCCAATAGTCATTAGTTTTTTAGAGCAATTTTAGGTTTATGGAAAAAGTGAGCAGAAAGTACAGAGAGTTTGTACTTACCCCTCATCCTTCCACACACACAGTTCATGGTATTATTAACATTTGCATCAATTTCATGTGTTTGTTACAACTGATGAGCCAGTATTGATAAATTATTAACTAAAATCCATAGTTTACATTTGAGTCCATTCTTTGAATTGTACACTGTATGGGTTTTGTGAAACATAATGGCATGTATCAACCGTATATTACCATACAGCAAGTTCCACACAGCGAAAATCCCCAAGCTCCACATATTCCTCTCTCCCTCCATCACCCCAAGCTCTGGCAACCATTGACCTTTTTGTAGTCTGCACAGTTCTACCTTTTCCGAAACGTCATATAATTGAAATTGTGTTATGTAGTCTTTGCAAATCAGCTTCTTTGATACCCATCTGAGACAAAAGTTGCTTCTTGTCTTTTTTTGACTTGGTAACTTGTTACTTTCTGTTGCTGGGTGGTATCCACTGCGTGGGTTTACCATGATTGGTTTATCTGTTCATCTCTGGAACATAGAAGGACATCTTGGTTGCTTCCATGTTTTTACAACTGTTGATTGGAGCTGCCATAAACATCTGTGTGCAGGTCTGTGTGGACAGAAGTTTTTAACTCCTTTGGTTAATGCCAAGGAGCATGATTGCTGGATCGTATGGTAAGAGTATGTTTTTTTTGTAAGAAATTGCCAGAATGTTTTCGGAAGTGTCTCTATCATATTGCTTCCTTGGAGATTTTTTTTTTTTAGAATTTTTTTCTTAAATAAAGTCTGTAATTCTTTCTGTTGTACTCCTGTTATTATACAGCAATGTTATTAATGTGGTGGTAAGGTAGGAGGGAAGAGAAGGATGCTGTGGTCCTACAGTAGGCCTTAGTCTTTTAGGGAAACTGTGCCTTTTACCAGGGCCTCTCAGTTTCCACCAGCACCCCCGTAGGTGAGCCTGAAAGTCTAGAGTGGGTTGGAATTGGGTATTTCCCTTCGCCATAGGGAAGGCTAGTGTAAGCTGCAGAGTGGTATTTATTTCCCTTTCACCAGGTCAGTTTGGGTTTGATAAAATACATTCCTTAAAGGACAGGTCTTGCTCAGAAGAAAGGAATGCTCTCCCTTTATCTACTCTGGGTGTACCTTTCCCCCACCTTCTGCCCTTGGGGGATTTTTCTCTGATCTCCAGGAGAAACCTAGTACAGCTCCTGGGGTAGAACTCAGAAGGCGCTAGGGGCTTCCCTTATCCTGGGTCCCTCTGGAGCAAACTCCCAAAACTCATCCACATTGAGCCTCCAGCAGTCCATCACTTACAATTCAGGTTTCCCTTTGTTGGCCCTGGTACCCACAGGGATTTCTGTTTCTGTAAGCACTGATCATCTGTATGTGCTGCTTCTCCGATTTTGGGGGGCAAAAGTTTGTGCTGAGACCTCAGTTCTCTGATGGATCTGAGAAGGGTTGTTTGTTCATATATTTTTTTTTTTCTCCCAGCTCTTTACTCGTTAGAACAGAGTAGCAACTTCTAAGCTCCTTACAAGCCAGATCAGCAACTGGGAGTCTATTTCATGGTATCATGATTTTCCTTGAATGAACATTCTTCCTTAGAAGTAACCTGGTGGTGATTTTTGTAAACATTTTGAAAATTCATGTGTTTAAAGAGGGTAAGTTTCCAATCAGGAGTTTGTGTGAACGTCATGAGAGATTACCAAATGATGGTATCTGCAACTGACAGGAGTCAGCCCAAATGTGTTTTATGGTGTCAGCTACTGTAAAGAATGTTGGGGGTGGGGGGCGGTACGCCTGGGTAGCTCAGTTGGTTAAGCATCTGCCTTCAGCTCCGGTCCTGTCTCTGGGTCCTGGGATCAAGCCTGCTATCAGGCTTCCTGCTCAGCAGGGAGTCTGCTTCTCTCCTGTTCCTTTGCTCCTCCCACCACTCATTCTCTCTCTCAAATAAATAAATAAACTCTTACAGAAAAAAAATTTGTGTTAATAAAGCGTAGGAAATTAGCACACAGATTTGCCTAGGCTTTGGATGCAGAAGTCAGTAATGCTATTGTTTATAAGGTACACATTCTTGTATATTAAACAGTATGTGTGTATCAAATTATATGGTTTATTTTGGCATTAATTTTCAATGAACAATAGCTACATCTTGCAATTAACTATCATTTTTTCCCCCAAAATTCAAACAACTCTGTAGTTAAAAGTAACATGAATTTTGTACATTCTGATGTAGCAATGTTTTGGGATTACTCTTAGCACCACAGAATTTTAGAATTTGAAGGATCTTTAAAATCATTTTTCCCCCCATATAGTACAGATCAAACCTATAAAAGTTAAGTGTCTTGTCTAGGGGCATAAAATTAGTATGTGGCATCACTTGTATTATAGACTTTTAAAATGAAACTTTCAGTCTTGGTCCTAATACAGATTTAGATCACCTTGTTCTTACTTACTTGGTGAAGAGATTATACTGCAACAGAATTCATAGTGATGACCCTGAGGGCCTGAAAGATTTCAAAGTAATATCTGATACATTAGATAAACTAAACTAAACGTAGGCTAAATGCTATGCCAAGAATTATATTCCAGTTTAAAAGGTTTGTAATTTGTTATATTCCAATTGTTCGAAAACTTAAGTATGGCAGCTTTGTTAAAAAAAAAAAAAAAGTATCGTTAGAGCACATGGGGCCCAACCTGTATGACTTAATAAAAGATTATTTAAGAAAATCAGTCAAAGGGCGCCTAGGTGGCTCAGTTGGTTAAGCCTCTGCCTTCAGCTCAGGTCATGATCCCAGACCTGAGCTGGGATCGAGCCCCACATTGGGCTCCCTGCTCAGCAGGAAGCCTGCTTTTCCCTCTCTCACTCCCCCTGCTTGTGTTCCCTCTCTCACTGTTTCACTCTTTCAAATAAATAAATCAAAAAAAAAGAAAAAATCAGTCAAGAGATTTTTGAATTCCAAAGCAGAAAATCTGGCAGTGATTTTGGGATACTGGATAGGAATGGTACTTAGTGACCGTACAACCATGGTCTGGTTCCTTCACATATTGGTGGCTCAGTTTTCTCCTCTCAAAAATGGGATGCAGGTAATAGTTTCTAACTCATGGTGTTATTAGAAGGGTTAAAAAAGGGGCACCTGGGTGGTTCAGTTGGTTAAGCGACTGCCTTCGGCTCAGGTCATGATCCCAGGGTCCCGGAATCAAACCCTGCATTGGGCTTCCTGCTCGGCGGGAAGCCTGCTTCTCCCTCTCTTACTCCCCCTGCTTGTGTTCCCTCTCTGGCTGTGTTTCTCTCTGTCAAATAAATAAAATCTTTAAAAAAAAAAGGTTAAAACAATTAAATGTATATTTTGCTTAAAACAGTCTCTGGCAGTAGTTTCCTAATTAATGTTAGTTATTACCATTAAAAAGGATAGGGAATCAGACTTTCAGGATTTGCATTTTTGGCCCTCTTCCATTTAAAACCCTTTCTAAAACCACTGTAGATGGATGATAGGCTATTTCTGTGTTACTTCTGAAGTAGTCCCTTGAACTCCACTACTTTGCATGGGTATGTATAGCCCAGGGGTGAGGCAGGAATCTGTCCAGTGAGTTTCAGTACTTGGCTGTGTTGTCAGGTAGGTCAGCAAAATCCAGTCTTCAAATTCATTGCTCATAAACATCTACCAGCAGTGAGTGAGCCAACACAGTCCCTAAGCCCCCAGGGCCCCGAATATTCTCGTACTCTGACCATCTTTTCTATTATTTTAATATAGTAATTTTTATTTTAATTTTAAAGATTTTATTTATTTATTTGACAGAAAGAAACACAGCCAGAGAGGGAACACAAGCAGGGGGAGTGAGAGAGGGAGAAGCAGGCTTCCTGCTGAGCAGGGAGCCCGATGTGGGGCTCGATCCCGGGACTCCGGAATCATGACCTGAGCCGAAGGCAGTTGCTTAACCAACTGAGCCACCCAAGTGCCCCAGTAATTTTTATATATTTTTTAGTAATATAATTTTTAGTAAACTTGTGTAATTGCAGCTCTCTGAATTGTGTGCATGTCTGTGCATGTGTGGATTGAGGCTCCTTTCTAAGTGCATGAGTGGTTATTTACATGCAGGCATGGAAAGGCGGTGTGTGATACCTCAGGTCAGAACCTGTGATACGGGCCGTGCTGTGAGCTCTCATGAGGAGAACGTCAAACTGTGTGCTCTGAAAATGGGGACATTACTATTCATGACGTGTGAACGTAGCGTTCCTCATCCCAGGCAACATTTCCCTAGAAATTTTGAAAGGAGGTAATTTTATAATTGTTTTCATGTTTCATTTCAATACCTCACAAAGTGATTCTGTTTTCAGGCACTGTTTCTTGAATTGATTTTGCAGACTGATTGGGTTTTTCTTCCATCAGCCATTCCCACCCTACACTGCAACTGTCCAGTTCTTTTGATCGTAGATTAAGTGGAAACTTGTTTTTTTAAAGTGGGATTCTGGGCAAGTTTAGTATGTATTCAGACACTATTGACACTCTTAATTCATTTTGCTCATTTGCAGGCTTGTGATGTTCAGCCTTGATACGAAGACAAGAAATTCTGGGCATTGGTAGTGGAGAGGGAAATGAATCCAAGTAGTTTTTTGTTCAAAGGGAAGTCTGTAGTAGGGCAGCAGTAAGGGGGTCAGCTGTGACTTTGCAGGGTGAAACCAAAAAGGCTAGCTTTAGCATCAGCCACACCTTTTCTTGGAAACCCTAGTGCTCAGGCAAAGTAGATAATGTGGCTGTAGGCAGATAACACCTTCGTTCATTTTAAGATAGGATCTAGATTCAGGCTTAATGGACTGCTAATGTGTGTATTCAAAGTGACTAGAGGCAAATGTCCTCCAGAGACTCCTCCAGGGATCTGTGGAAACTTGTCTTACTGGTCAGGAAAGAAAAAAAAGGCCAGTTTCTTTATTTAGAATACTGTCTCAGCCATTTTTGCATATCGCTCTATTACTTAGTAAAGGGACTTAGAAACAGGATTTGAAAGCTGTTTCTTGTTCTCAGTGTCAGTGGCTATGGAAATACATTTCAATACAATAGCTGTTGGTGTACCTGAAACCTAATGCTACACAGTAGACCACAGACTTGTCTCTGAGTGAACTACGGCTTCCTACAACTTTGTGGCTTCTGTTTCTTTAAGTGGCCACCTTTCAAAAAGTACTTGTAAGGTGAATGATGCCATTCAAGTATTTTATTTGGCCCAGCTTTCTGCCGGAAATTAATAAATACACAATGCTGTAGCATGCACCATCAGTGATGTGCCAGGATCTCAAGTTACACTACATGGTAGGCACAAAAAAAATCTCGTTTTTATCCTTAATTTCTTTTAGTACAGGGTGGCACAGGGCAAACAGATCACTTTGACTTTACAGAGAATTAATAAATGTATATAATCCATTGCTTTAAATTTCATGAATCTGGAGAATTTAACACTGTATAAAAATTTTATTTTTTATTTTGTTCTGTTATTTAAAAATTAAAACATTTTTTAAAATTTTTGTTCTGTATTTTTCATGGGTGTGTTGTTCAGGATTGATTTCAGATTTCACGAGGTTATTAGAGAAGAGGCACTCACACACATGGGATTTGCCTTGGATTATAGTTACTATAAGTGATGAGCTACTTCCCGAATTTCTGGTTGCCCCAAGACCTAACTCAGAATGGGATTTTCTCCTTAAATTTATTCAAGGTCTCTTTGTTCTTCTTGAAACTGTGCAATAAGAGCTCTAGAGAGATCTCTATTCCCCCTTGGTGATTTCTGTTCAGTTTTGTGATATTCATAACATTTTTTAAAAAGAGATTTTATTTATTTGACAGCACAGCTAGAGAGGGAACATAAGCAGGGGGAGTGAGAGAGGGGGAAGCAGGCTTCCTGCGGAGCAGGGAGCCCGATGTGGGGCTCTATCCCAGGACTCCATCCTCAGACTTCATCTTGGGACTCCGGGATCATGACCTGAGCTGAAGGCACATGCTTAACGACTGAGCCACCCAGGTGCACCATAACATTTTTCTTCATACAAAGAATGATAGAACAGACGTGCTAAACTGAACTCCGCTTTGATCTGGAACTTCACACAATATTTGTACGCTATCTTACTGTCCTCCTAAAGCATCTGAACTTCCAGAATAAGTTCTCGCTTTACTGGAACATGTATTACCAAACAATTGGCTGCTTAATGGATTTCGGAGAATGTCCTCGGTGTTTGTGTTTCTAAGAGTGCAGGCTTACAGCGTTCCATGCTAAGCCTGGTGCATTTACTTGGGCTCATTGGATAAGTTCAGAGAAGTGGTCCGTGCTTTGGTATGTGCACTCCCAGGATATAGTAACATGCATTTAGAAGTTGCTAGGGAACTGTTTTCATCATGGCTTTGTATTTATTATATTAGCTGGTCATTTAAGGCATAAAAAAAGTACTTTGGATGTCCATGCCACCATCTGTAGGACTCAGAAAAGTGAAGAAAAGGCAAAGTTCTTCTTGACTCATATCGTTACAAGTCTGGCCCTCGGCATCCCACATCACCTTCTCTCTCACTACTCACTGTTGTCTTTTATGCATGGAGTATATTCATTCTCTAAGTGTATTATATCCATCATTGCCTTCATGTCTCTCCCCATGTAATTTCTTTTGTCTGGAACAATAACACCTATAAAATTATCCATAGAATGATTTACAGTTTTAAAGTACTTTCATATATATTTGATGATAATATTTCATGGAGGAAAGAATCAGAAATCACGGAAGTTTACTTGCTCAAGGACACAATGACAGGTTTGTCTAAATGACACATTAAGGTCATGATCTGGGTCAGGGTAACCTGAATCCAAGTTGAGCTCTGCTTTCAATGTACCAGGCTGTATTCCTCATTTTATTGGTCTTGTTCTAAGCACCTTTTCACCCTGTGATTGAGGCAAACTGAGTTCTTGCCTTTTAGATACTGACCGTGTCCTCTATGTATCATCTACTACCTTTTTTTGGTTTCTTTTTGTTTATTTTTTGAGTTCCTGGCTTGGTCTCCCTCCCGTGTTACGACACTGAGAGACTCTACTCTCCCTGTTGAGGATGTAGTGTTGCCCTGTTGATGTGATGGTTTACTGACTTCTTCTATGTGAACGACATTCATCTCTGTTCCCCTTAAGCAGCCTGTCCCCTTGACCCTCCAACTGACAGCACAGGGAGTAGTTCCCTTCTGAAATAGTAATTTGCATGATTTTACCCTCTAATGCCTCATTCCACCTTTAACTCCTCAACCTCATCTCCTCTCCATTGCATTGGCATAGCACTTCTATCTTACCTTCATTATGAAGCTGTCTTGCTTTAGGCCTTCCTCCTCCTCCAGGCTTGTCTTCCTTCAGTCCCCCTCCATTTCTATAAACTCAGAAATGCAACCCACACTCTCACCTGGATAAAACCCTTTGGCGAATCTTCATCTTCATTCTAGGGTGCTACAAAGACCATTCACAATTCTTTCTTCGTTTCCCTTTCCTCTTTATACGTCCTGTGCACAACACACACATACATGTGCACATAGTTTCATGTGACTCATAGTTCTGAATCCTGCAGAACTCTGAAAAAGATAGCAAAAAGAGATCGCTGTCTGCCTTGCCCGTTTCTGTCACCAGACTATTCCTGTGTGTCCCTGTGTAGTCAGCGTAAACTTAACTCTAACCATCATGCCTGATCCAAGTGATTATAGAGTAGCTTTATCATTATGAATATTAGCTTACACCCTGCTTCCCTATACTTCTTATCCTAATTTGGCTTGGTTATCTTGTTCAGCTTTCTTGGGCAGTCTATAGGATACACTTTTCAGTTTGCTGTAAAAACCCTTTCATTTATGTTCCCAGCCGGGGTATAGGTTGTTTATAGGTAGGAAGTTAAAAACTATTTCTCCTGAGTGTGTTCAGCATCTTGTAGAATGTCATAGGTGTAAAGAAGGGGCTGATCTGTGCCTTTGTTCAGTTAAGGTGGAAATTAATTAATGAAGTTCCTTGAGAGTACGTGCCCTTTCCTATGTCTGTGTACCTACCTTAGCACTCAGCTTAGTGTGAAGCACAAATTTTTTGCTCAGTGAATGGTGTGTGGGGGGGGATGGAGGGGAGAAGAACTAATAGAAATGCAGTGAGTGGGCGCCTGGATGGCTCAGAGGGTTAAACCTCTGCCTTCGGCTCAGGTCATAATCTCACGGTCCTGGGATCGAGGCCTGCATCGGGCTCTCTGCTTGGCAGGGAGCCTGCTTCCTCCTCTCTCTCTGCCTACTTGTGATCTTTCTCTCTCTCTGTGTCAAATAAATAAATAAATAATCTTAAAAAAAAAAAAGAAAAGAAAAAAAGAAATGTGGTAAGTGACCTGAAGCTCTAATAAGGGCTAAAATACATCTATTTACTCTTCATTTGTCAGCCTCCCTGAAAGCCTGATGCTTCCCTTCTGGACACATCAAAGCTGCATGTTCTGGAAGAGCTAGGTTTATTTTGTAAGCTTTTCCGGTGGAGAGTATGTTTTCTCTGTTATCTCCCCCCTCCCCCCCGTTTATCTTGGTAGTTGTTAAATATATTTTGATAGGCTTTATCTTTTTTTTTTTTTTTTTTAGATTTTATTTATTTGACAGAGAGAAACACAGCTAGAGAGGGAACACAAGCAGGGGGAGTGAGAGAGGGAGAAGCAGGCCTCCCGCTGAGCAGGGAGCCTTATGTGGGGCTTGATCTTTGGTCTCTGGGATCATGACCTGAGCCGAAGGCAGTCACTTAACTAACTGAGCCACTCAGGCGCCCCTCCATCCATACTTTTTTTATTAAATTACTTTTTATTGTTATTACTATCAAGTTGGAGTGATTTTGAATTATACCCATTAGCAATTAGTGGGAATGAAGTTACTTTTTATTATGGTTAAGAGCAGAGCCAACCGATTTAATAATCAGGTGTCTCAGAGGTTGATGGTATGTCCATAAATAAAACTGAAAACCCTTAAAAAATGACCTCTGCCTGAAAAGATTTTACTTTACCTCTGTGCTGATCAAGATACATGATAGCTGACATATTGAGCACCTATTTAATGCTGGACATAATTTTTGTTGCTTTCCTGTATTAAGTGGTTTCAGTACTCTCAGAATCAGAATGCTACTTTTGTTACTATTATTTCTTTTGCTGAAGGGTCCCAGCCAGTGAGTTGTGCAGCTGGGATTTGAACCTGGGTCACATGGTTCTATAAGTCTGCTCTGTTCCAATTTTTAAAAACATATTCTCTCTTGACTATTGTATATTTGTTGGATTAAGGCAAAGGACACAAAATATTTAAATAAGCTTTTTTTTCCATGAACTTATTAAAGTCTCCTCTACTCTTTGCACTCCAGGCATAGGTATGGTATGAAGCTTGTTGGCATATGTAGAAAAGCTGTTGTCCAGATTTCACCTGCAAAGCAGGGATGCCAAGTGTGGGCTTTGCCTCTTCATGGATTTTCTTGGGGACAAGGACCCCCTGCTTTTCTTCCAGGCATTGCACCATTTGTTCCTCCTTGGGTTGCATTCTGAGAAAAGTTGCAGTTTGTCCTTGACTCCATAAGACAGAGGATGTTCTATCCATGGTAGTGGTCATCATTGATCCTCTTGACATAAATAATATTAGGCGCTCCCAGCTCTCTGTACCGCTTTCTCTGTACTGCCGGTGATTTACTTCAATGCCTGATTATGTCTCTTCAGTTACTGCATGCTGAGGTACAGTGGGACTTTTACCCCAGTTAACCAAAAAATATCTAAATTCCAAATTATGTTTACGACTCAAGGAAATAGAAGGATCTGGGGCCCTGTGACTGGGACATAGTTGGACCGCAAAGGCTGAACTATGTGGAAAACCATAGTTACCTAATAGGGTCACTGTGCAAGCTGACTGCTCTCAGAAAATTGAAATGTATCACTTTCTTTAATGTGTGAAGGGAGACCAGAAATGATGATCTCTGTCTTTCTTGAGATGAATGCCTGGCTCATTGTGTCAGATCCACCAATCTTTAGACCTCCTAGGACTTTCCATGAGTCTCTATATAAGAAAATAGTGGATAGCAATTAGTGAGGGGTTTACATTTGCTAGTCATTGTTCTAAATGCTTTGCATACATTTTTATTGTACCTCTATTCATACTATTATCTTTATTTTACAGTTGGGGAAACTGAGGCATGGAAAGAGGAGGAAATGTGCTTCAGCTCATACAGCTCTTTAGTGTTGGGACTAGGATTTGGACTGGGGCAGTCCAGTTGCTGGGACTGCACGCTTGGTGACTGGAGAAGGTTATCCAGTAGACTTTCCGAGATGAAAATGTTCTGTCCTGTACCAGAGCCTTAGACGCAGTGACTGTTGAGTCATTGAAATGTGGCCAATGAAACTGATCAAATGCATTATTTTATTTTAATTATTATAAGTTATTTTAATAGCCACATTTGACTAAACTTGATCTTGTTGGACAGTGCGGCTCTAGACTCTCCTGCGTCTCTAAGGGGAGGGAAAATACACAGTTGGTGGGGAGGAAGAACTAAGGAAATTTAGCCATGCAACTTTCTGTCACCCAGCTTTCATTGTTGCCAGTGTTTATTATGACTGTATAAAAAAAAGGTGTTTGTAAACCAACGGGGGTTAATCCTCTTTTAACAGTCACCACAAAAGCCTCAGTATATACCATCTGTTGCATGGTCCCCAGCAGACCTCAAAGTTATATAGCGTGTTATAGTAAAGAAAGCAGTAATGCTGTATTAACTAAGAAATGACAAGTAAGGGAAGCATCCATGAAATTCTTGCATATCCTGCTTTGCAGGTATTTGGCTGCTCCGGTTGTGGCAAGAAAATTCTCTCTTCCCAACTCTTTGTACTACGTGTCTTAAAATGAATATAATTTAGATTTCTGAAAATGCTATTTCCTGAGCCATTTTTACCTCTAATACCCAAATTATTATTCTCTTAGAGTGCTTCTCTGTGGAAAATTGTCATGATATAGCAAAGGTTCCAACATAGTGTATTTATAGGCTTTTCAGCTGCAAACATTATAGAATTCTAGGACTAGTTTGATGTAGAATAAAATTTCCCTGCCCTTTGATCCCCTCCTTTATTTTATAAAATTTAGGATTGTAGATATTTAGAAAGCATGTGATACTCTTTGATCAAAGCAGAAGCTTCCCATTATTTAACTCTTGTAATCAGAATCGGTCCCCCCCTTCCCCCTGTGAACATGGTAACTCCCTTCTCCTGCTGATTTGAGCCATGAGGAGTGGGAATCAGGTGGGGGGCAGTGTTAACTTCTAGTCCAGTGGATTCGTTGTTGTGTCTCCTGGTGGAAGCATTCCTTGCTTTGGAGCTAGACCTCTAGGCCAACAGAGCATATGGTCACAGGGACAGGAAGCGAACACTGTGCTAGTGCCTCACAGTGGGGAACAGTGAGTAGCTCCATTCCCATTTCCACGCCTTGGTCTCTGGACCTGTGAATCCCAGCTGGGAGAGAGACAGCTCCATATACTGAATGCTGATTCCGAGCACATATGGCTCTCCTAGAGAGCCTGGCCCCGGCTTTGCAAGGTCTTTGATCCCTAGCTGGCACCGTAACTAAGTCTTCAAAAGACCCTGCCACTGTTCGCCAAGTCAACTGCTTCAAGATGGTGGAGAACAGGGTACGACTGTGAATTTCATGAGCATGGACCCATGGCCACATTTCATTTGCTTTGCACTGAGTCCGTTTATCAGAAGCAATGGTGTGTGGAATACGATGACAGTGGATAAGGCATTTTATAAGTGCATGGGTGGGAGTCTGGGCAGAAGTATTGCACAAAAGGAAGGTAAATCCATATTGAGTAAATCTCTGTTCCAGTAATAACAAAGTGCTACTCCTTGTGTGATGGATGTGGTCCAGTTATTAACCTGCCATCAAGAAGCAAGCTGGCTTATCACTCCAGGAAACGATGTTACACCGGGTACACACCGTGGCTGTGTGCTACCGACAGATTGGGCATTTAGTGCCACAGCCAGGTCAGCCTTGGTGAGTGAAAGTCTATGTTTTCTTTTTTTTTTTAAGATTTTTTTTTTTTTTTTAATTTGACAGAGAGAAACACAGCCAGAGAGGGAACACAAGCAGGGGGGAGTGAGAGAGGGAGAAGCAGGCTTCCTGCCGAGCAGAGAGCCCAATGTGGGACTTGATCCCGGGCCTCTGGGATCATGACCTGAGCCGAAGGTGGTCATTAACCAACTGAGCCACCCAGGTGCCCTGAAAGTCCATGTTTTGCTGAGCCCGTGCATCACCTCTGTTGCTGCCACCAAGGCTGGTCTGTTCATGAGTTCACTGGGCGATGACAGGAGTGGCTGGGGAAAGAGGCTGCCTGGTTTCTCAGGACATACTGCCCCATCAACTGGAAGGAAATACAGTCATTAGTCTCTTTAAAGCGAATCAGATTAAAAGCCAATCCCAGGGGTGCCTGGGTGGCTCAGTTGGTTAAGCGACTGCCTTTGGCTCAGGTCGTGATCCCCGATGTCCCGGGACCAAGCCCCACATTGGGCTCCCTGCTTGGCAGGAAGCCTGCTTCTCCCTCTCTCACTCCCCCTGCTTGTGTTCCCTCTCTGGCGCGTTTCTCTCTATCAAATAAGAAAGTAAAATAAAAAAATATATAAAAGCCAATCCCAGAAACTCCAGAACATTTCAAAAGAGTTATTTTTAAGATTCTGTTTTTCTAGAACTCTCTCAGTGACCTGAATCTGTATTAAAGTTCTCTGCAGAAACAGAACCAATAAGCTGTATATATACATACGGTCTCTCTCTCCTCCCCTCATATATATATCTTACATACATCATATATGTACAAAGGGGGTTTCTTGTGAAGAATTAGCTTATGTTTTATGAGGGCTGACAAGTCCAAGTCTTCAGTATGGGCATCCCGGAGATCCAGAAGAGTCTATGGTGCAGATGAAGTCTGAAGGCAGTCTGGTAAGAAGAGGGGGTAGTCTTTTTGTTTTCTCCAGGCTTTCACAAAATGGAGGGCAGTTTGGTTACCCAGAGAGCACTGATTTAAATATTAATGTCCTCCAAGTGCATCCTCCAAGGTGACACATAAAATTAGCTTTTGCAGTTTAGTAACTGTGAGGAAGCCCTGACTTATACAAAGCTACATAATTCTGGGAAGAACCAGATGTTTTTTTTTTTTTCTGAAAGTTGTTACAATTCATTCATATTTGTAATCACCTGATACTTACTAAATGTGTATATCGCAGGTGCCTTAAATGCCTGATCTCTCATTGTTTCAGTAATCTTCCCATGGGGATGGTATTCTCATTTTCAGGCAGGGACACTGGAAGTTCAAGGGCTGCTTGGCCAGTCAGTGGTACAGAGTGGTGTATCTGGTGCCCAGACCAGCGCTCTTGTAATTCTTTCTGGCTGTATTTCTTTGCTGTCTGTTCATGACCTGATGACATGGAAATGATAGGTAACCATACTCGTTTCTACTGTTTTGCCTCTATTTCCAGTACTGTATCTACAGAGCAAAGAATTCATGGTGTATGGATCTTCTGCTCATTTTTCCTATTGAAAATTCCAGGCAAAGACACTATATAAAGAAACTGGCTTGCAGGGCACCTGGGTGGCTTAGTTGTTAAGCGTTTGCCTTCGGCTCAGGTAATGATCCCAGGGTACTGGGATTGAGCCCCACATTGGGCTCCCTATTGGGCAGAGAGCCTGCTTCTCCCTCTCCCTCTGCCTGCTGTTCTGCCTACTTGTGCTCTCTATCTCTGTGTTAAACAAATAAAACCTTTAAAAAGAAAAAAAAAGAAAAAGAAAAAGAAAATGGCTTGCTACATAGTCTTGAAAAAGGTGACATGTTTTGTCCCCTGGTGAGTTCAGGAGGCAGGATGGGAGATGAAGGTTTCCAATCACATAGCAGTGTTTTACAATCAAATTTTAGGTTGTGCAGAAGGAAACCACTTTTCTAGGGGCTTTTTGGAATGGGTAGTATTTACTGTAACAGAAGCCTGACATAATCAAAAAGCCTTTTTGAGTATTCATAGGAATGAAAAAAAAATGCCTTGCAAATACCATGTTTTTTACTTCAGTCTTATTCAAGCCTCTGGTAGGTATGTCCAGAATTTTTTGACAATGCTAAATATTTTTATTACTTTGGAAATTAACGTAGTTAAATTTATGGTTGATAATTTTTGTTATAATGGGGTACTTGCTGTTAATCATTTAAGATGATGAGAAAAATTAAGGGATTTAAAACTATTTTAAGGCATTTAAAATACTTTTATTAAGATAACATTTTTTCTTAAAATTAAAGTGAGGACACTCCCCCACCACCTCCTCTACACCTAATCACTTAGGTGTAGAAAAAAATCACTTTTTAAAGATAATGCTTGACTGTAGCTTACTGTCCCAGGTTTTTTTTGAGAGTGAAGTTATATCTAAAAGCTCTCCAGAGGCTTTTTTTTTTTTTTTTTAAATTCCTGAAACACATTTCAATGACCAGAAGTTATTTTGCAATTCCTTTTCTGGAAACCTGTGGTTGAACCTGGAATGTTTGCACTTTGCTAAAAGTCAGGAATAATCCTCAAGTATTAAAGTCCTACTTTCATGTTTCAAGATTACCTTTTATTTCTATAGGAAATACTGTTCTGTGCTTGAAATTTTTTGTTTTAGGTAACAGTGGCACTTGTAATTATATTTAATTTATAACATTGTAAAATGGTGTGAATAAAAAATTAAATAAGCATGAACCTTTATTAAATCTCACCAGGGCTCTATTAGACCTCATCTAACATAATTTTTACTCTTTTCTAATGATATAAGTAGATGTTTGTATTTGGATGGATGAGCGATCTTCAAAATGTCACAGTACTGGGGCGTGTGGGTGGCTCTTTGGGTTAAGCCTCTGCCTTCGGCCTAGGTCATGATCTCAGGGTCCTGGGATTAAGGCCCACATGGGGCTCTCTGCTCAGCGGGGAGCCTGCTTCCTCCTCTCTCTCTCTGCCTACTTGTGCCTCTCTGCCTACTTGTGATCTCCCTCTGTGTCAAATAAATAAAAATCTTAAAAAAAAAAAATCACAGTACTCTAGAAAGCAAGTATATTAACTTTGTCGAAGTTTATCGAATATTCCCCCTCCCTCAAAATTCATTGTAAAATGAATTACTTTTCTTCATGGTAAACTCCATGTGCTTTTAAGATATTCTCAGGGAGTTCTTACATTTTTTTCTTTACAAAAATCATTTGTCATTCAGTGGTGCTTGTACATGATCTGATTACTAAAACTTTATCTCCTTTCCCTCCTGGATTTTAAAAATTCATGGAAATATGTGATATTTGTAAATATGATATAAATATGATACAAATATGATACAAAGCTATAGGCACTTTTCTTTTTCATGGATTGTTATCAAAAAAACTGAATGCAGATAATCGGTTAGTTTTTAAACAAGCTGTTTGCGATACCATCTATTCAAGGAATGTACTAAATGTGCAGAATGAATGGATACTGTGAAGTCTATCAGTTCAGTTTTATCTTCTTCATGCATTTCAAGTCAACTTGGTGAAGGACTTAAGGATGGGCCAGAGAAGACGCCCTTGTTTTTTATTACTGGCTCCAAGGATTCTTTACTAAGGTCAGCTCTTGATAAGAAGAAACAGGGAGTACTAGGTATGATTCAGTCCAATAGCACTGGATTATTTGGCTTCTTGGATTTTTTAAAAGCTCAACCTTTTCTCTCCTTTTTTTTTTTTTTAACTCAAAATTTATGCCAGATATAGCTCAGATTACATCTTTAAGTTTGGTATGAAATTTCTTACTTGACTTTAAAAAAAATTTCCCCCTTATTAAAAAAGTAATTCATTTTTTATTGTAAACAAATTAAAAGTACAGAAAATTATAAAAAGGAACATTGGTCTCACTTGTAGTGATAGTGTTGTTAATGTTTCTAGCCCTCAGTTTTGAAAATATTTTGTGATATTGGGCTTATATGAAAGTTTGGATTAACTATTTATTTTAGGAACTGTTTCTTGATTCCTTAGTTGTATGGAAAGGAGGTTAGCCACAGAAGAAGAGAGAGGTAGGTGGGTTCCTGTCCTTGCCCTCATTTCCACATACACCTTGGCACCAAATGCATGCTTCTTGGTCTAGTAGTAAAGTGTCTAGTCTTTCGCATGAACTATCCCTTATTTTCAAGGATCTTTTTTGACTTCAATAATCACCTTTTACTTTCATAACAACTTATTTGTGGTAATTGCTGTTATTATTAGTAACAGTGTCGATATTTTTATTTTACTGGATGGGAAGCTGTAGCCTTATAGCATAACTTTGTGACAAAAGCTTTGAGATTCCTGCAAAAGGAAAGGGTTAAATCACAATTATAATTTTCTTCTCTTCTAGTTAGTCATTTCCAATCTCCTCTGTGGTTCCATTAACGCATACAATTTATTTCCATATTTGAGTTATAATAATGTTTTACTTAAGATTTAGTTGAATAATCAGGATTTCCTAATTTTAAATTTTCTAAAGTCAAACAGTGTAGAGACCATGGGACAAAATGAGGTGTATTAGTCAGTTTAGGTTTACCATAGCAAAATACCATAGACTGGTGGTTTAAAGAAAATGTATTTATTTCTTACACTTCTGGAGGCAGGGTTGGGTTCTTGGTGAGGGCCCTTCTTGGGATTCACAGGTGGCAGTCTCCTTGTGTTTCCTCCCATGGCAAAGAGAAAAATCATCATGTCTCTTCTTATAAGCATAGTAATCTGGGGCACCTGGGTGGCTCAATTGGTTGAGCGACTGCCTTCTGCTCAGGTCATGGTCCTAGAGACCCAGGATCGAGCCCCACATCAGGCTTTGTGCGCGGCCGGAGGCCTGCTTCTCCCTTTCTCACTCCCCCAGCTTGTGTTCCCTCTCTTGCTGTATTTCTCTCTGTAAAAAAAAAAAAAAAAAAAAAAAAAAAGCATAGTAATCTGGGGCACCTGGGTGGCGGCTCAGTCGTTAAGTGGCTGCCTTTGGCTCAGGTCATGATCCCGGAGTCTGGGGATCCAGCCCCGCATTGGGCTCCCTGCCCAGTGGGAAGCCTGCCTCTCCCTCTCTCACTGCACCTGCTTGTATTTCCTCTCTTGCTGTGTTTCTCTTTGTCAAACAAACAAATAAATAAATAAAATTAAAAAAAAAGGCATAGTAATCCCATAGTATTCATGAGGGCCCTACCCTCGTGAACCAGTCACCTTTTAAAGTCTCCCAGGGCACCTAAGAGGCTCAGTTGTTAAGCCTCTGCCTTTGTCTCAGGTCATGACCCCCAGGGCCCTGGGATGGAGTCCCACATTGGGCTCCCTTGCTCAGCGGGAAGCCTGCTCTCCCTCTCCCCCTCCTGTGCTTGTGTTCCCTCTCTCGCTCTGTCTCTCTCTGTCAAAATAAAGAAAGAAAAAAAAGTCTCCCCATCACGCTGAGGGTTAGGATTTCAACATGTGAATTCGGGGGGGACACAGTTTTTTTGTCCCTAAGAGGAAGATCCCATAATATTGGAGGACGGACTACAGAGTCCTCTCCTTTATAGGGCTTATTAGTAAAGTGCAAGTGGTGTACTCAGATGTCCTCCACAATTGCTAACTGAGATGGGATGGAAAGTCAACAGGTATCCCCTTGCTCCGTGGGAGATGGGCACATATGTTGCTGAGAAAAAAGAATAGAACTTCATTCACTCATGTTTCATTCATATTATTCATATTCATATTGATTCATGCACTTTAATACACAGGTGTCTGTTATGTTCCAGGTATCTTACTAAAAATTTGAAGTAAGATTAGAAAATTGGAAGTATAAAGTATTTGGTTTTCCTAAAAAAAGTGGTGGGGAAATAATGTGGTGCGCGTGAAAAAAATATTCAGCTCTCAGTTCTAGTATTGGTGACGCAATTAGAGTTTTTAAAGTGTCTTCAGTTAAATGATTTGCATTTTTTTATTTTAGCTGAGTGGTCATAATAATTGCTCTGCTAGCCATTCATTTGGAGAAGCAAGTGAGGTAATGAACATAAAAACATTTGCAGGATGTATATTGTATTGTCGTGCAAATACTGATTGTTATCAGGACTAATTTGAAGACACATATGGGATTTATGAGATGCTTTTGTAATGTTTCCTGTTGGAGACATTATTTTCGAGTTGTTTAGAGTTATAAACCAATGAAGATATTTTTCTTCAGTAGAAGTTTTCCCTCTAGTGGTTGCTGTGGAAATAACATGAAGAGATTCTAATGCTAAATGTTCCAATGGAAAATAAAACAAACTGTACAGAATTGCAGGGGGGGGATACTCTGAATGATTGAGATGCTAGCTAACTTTTCTATCTTGTTGGATTTCTTTTTTTTTTTTTTAAAGATTTTATTTATTTATTTGACAGAGAGAAACACAGCCAGAGAGGGAACACAAGCAGGGGGAGTGAGAGAGGGAGAAGCAGGCTTCCCACCAAGCAGGGAGCCCGATATGGGGCTCAATCCCTGGTCTCCGGGATCATGACCTGAGCTGAAGGCAGTCGCTTAACCGACTGAGCCACCCAGGCGCCCCTATCTTGTTGGATTTCAAAATTATACCACGCTCAAGTTTTTGAAAACAAGGAGGAAAACTCCTTGCTCCTTTTATGGTCTCTGATTGCCCTGAGTGGGGATGAGGGTAGAGAGTGCCAGGCTTGGAGGAAGTGATAGAGAAGGCCTGTGCTCCCCAGTTCATCAGATGCCCTGATGTCTGCTTTCCCGATGGATCTGCTTCCACTACAGCAGCAGTCTCAATCTTGGCTTCCTCACAGGAAGTTGGGTGGAAGTTCTGGGTGAGTAAGTGTATTTGGTTTGTCTTACAGATACCTTAAAAAAAAAATCATTCCCAAAGTGTGTGTTGGGGGGAGGTGGGAAAGTTTTAATTTGTTGGGATAATTGATATATTAAAAAATCCAGCTCCTTGCAGAGCCTGCCCGGCCCCTTGTAGTCTGTCCCTGAGCCACCTCTGCAGCTTTGCCGTGTCCTGTTCTGCCCCTTGCTCGTGGTGCTCAGGCCATGCTCCCTTCTCTCTGTCCCTGACACACTGCACATTTGGACTTGCTGTACCCTGTTCTTGGCATGCTCTTTCGGTGCATCACTGGTTTCCATGGGCTCAAACCTCTTCGACGTCCAAAAGGTTGTCCCAGCTCAACTAGCCAAGTCGGCTTTTGACAGTCTTTGTCATATCACTCATTTATTTACTCCAGAACTCGGATCAAAACCTGAATTGCTGTGCAATCCATTTGTTTGCTAATTCACTGTTGGTATCCCCCACAAGAACGGAAACTACATGAGGCAAGAGATTTGTCCCTCTTACTCACAGTTGTATCCCAGAACCCACACGCTGCTTCCATGTGGCTTAGTACTGGTTGACACAATGAATATATCAATGGGAAATGTTATTAACATTAACTGATTGGTATTAGTTGTTTGTGTAGGTTTATTGAATCTTTCAGTAGTCTTTGGTGCCCTATCTTAGTTGAGATTCATTTTTCCATCTTTGAAATAATTTAACTTCCTAGTTTACTTCATATTGAAATGAGGTTGGTAAAAGATTTTCAGTATTTTATATAGAATCTCTATTATAGAATCATAAAAGTTAAACATTTGGAGAGAATGTTTGGTGAACTCTTGTTGTGCTAAACAAGAAATGATGTTTTTGTGTCTTTTTTAAATTAAATTCAGTTTTGTGCCACAGCTTTTGAGTGATATAATCAGTTTCTTACATCTATATGATAAGTTATTTCATAAATTAGTTTTCCTGAAATTTCCGTCTTGTTCAGTCTTCCACAGAGATAATTGCTGTTCACACTCACATACTTGGCTTCCTCACAGCCACTTCCACCTCAGTACATGATTTAAAAAAACCCACCTCTTCTCAGATGGCTTATTTTTTTTTTTACCTGTCATCAGTTTTGATTGATGTTCTCCTTTGAAACTGTTCTAAATATTCCTCATGTTCCACCATGGTTTTAAGACCAAAAAATGTACGTGGAGCCCAAAGATTCCAGACCTTGGAGACTGAGGCATCCATGTCTCTGTCCCCCAACAGACTGCAAATGGCGGAAGCCTGGACACCACATCATTAGGGAGTGTGGTGTTGGTGGTTGCCCTTCTCCTTTGTGTTCCTGTTCATGGCCTACTAATGGGAACTGGTTGCTCTATACAACCAACAAAGAGGTGGTTTTGCTGTCAGTCTGTGGCAAAAGGCTGCCTCCAAAAACTGTGAATTTCTGACTTGAATTTTCTGCTTTGTCATGGTCTCCATGCTGCCCAATGAAAACAAGGCCGATGTGCATAGTTTGTAATAGTGTCCCCCTGATAATATTTTTAAAGAATTGTCTGTTGCTTTCTAAATGTGGAAATCATCTAAGTCTGTTCTCACGGATTCTGTGCATGTCTCTGTGTGTGTGTATTTAAGGAATGATAACGTTTTAATCTATTGTCAATAAATGATAGGAATTGGAATAAAACTAATACACATTTTATAGATAGTTCTCTTTATTACAAAGACTTTAAAAATAAACAGCTGAAAAACAGCTTATCATTGGCTTATTCAGGCTGTCTCATTTCGCACTGTGCTTTTCTGCTTTCGTTACCATAGTTACTGGTTTAATCATGATGCACAGAACCATTTCTAATTACAGTATATGCCAGCACAAAAATTAATTCTTTGCATATCTTAGGCCACAAACAGCTTGTAGCTTGTTTTTTGGCACTTTATTACCAGATATTCTGAAGAAGACATTTGTACATAATTTTAAATCTGTTATTTTCTATTTATTATTAAAATGAAAATAAGTCTGTAATGTAGACTGATGTAAAAATAAGCAATACAAAAAGTTTTAAGAGATAAAGCTTTATTATAAAAGAGACATCATTAATATTATCCCTAACATGTTAATTCATAGCAATTTATATGCATTTAATATTTTTTTCCTATGAGAAAATATTACTAAAAGGATGTCCATCATTTAGAAACCCAACACTATTAGATTGCTATAATTAGGCAATTGAGCAAGAAACCATTATTTGAGCATTCATATGTTTTAAAAAATGGGCAATTTACGTCAAAATTCCCTCTCTTGAATTTTTGAAGGGTCTTGGAGATCACTCGGAGCAAACCGTTATTTCTTAATGTGTGTCAAACTCTTGTATGTCAGTGACACTAGGTAATTTCTCCCAACAGCATGCAATGAGATGGAAGACTAACCAGAATTAAATCTGGCTTTTGAGTGCCCTTTCCAGCAACCCTGATTGTATCACTATAGTCGAGCAAATACCAAACAATGCTAAAAGCATTCTTATTCATTCTTATGATTATTTTGTAGCAGAGTAGCTGTTTTCAAATATCAGTAGATTATTATAAACAATAGAGATTGTAGAATATAATAACTTCAATGAACACTTCTATTTTTAATGTAAAAATGCTATTATTTTTATTATTAAAATGTATTACCCTTTGTTCCTGCCTTAGTAACATGTTTAAAAAAGAAAAAAGGAAATAGTTTTTCTCACAAAATTACAATATATCTTTCCCTATAGGTAAATGTTTTCTTTTTTTTTTTTTTCCTTAAAGATTTTATTTATTTGACAGAGAGAAACACAGCCAGAGAGGGAACACAAGCAGGGGGAGTGAGAGAGGGAGAAGCAGGCTTCCCACAGAGCAGGGAGCCCGATGTGGGACTCGATCCCGGATCTCCGGGATCATGCCCTGAGCCGAAGGCAGTTGCTTAACCAACTGAGCCACCCAGGCGTCCCGGTAAATGTTTTCTGTTAGATTGTGCAAAGTAATTTTCATTTCATGTTATTGTGATTATATTTACATATAATATCTATTTATTTATGTATATTTACATATAATTATATATAATATATCTATTTACATAGGTCAACATAAACATTTCAGAAGCAGTATATGGTGTTTCCAGGGTTCCTCTGGTTTTAAAACTTCTAGTATAAATTCTAGTCCACCAGACATTTTCAGTTTCACTGATCAAACTCACCACAGTGAAACAAATTGTATTTTATTATAAAATCATCATCATGGATTTGACCTTGTTTGGTAATCATGTTGCTGTTTTCCTATCTTAACTGGCATGGGATCTTTGTGGCATGGGCACATTTCCCCAGAAACCGTGTATGTAGCCTAGAATGGGACCCTGTATTTCCATTTGTGCTTATGGGAGAAACTATGACTACCGAGCTGTGTTTTTCTGCCTATTAAGACTGAAGCAGAGAACTGTAAAATAAAAATGTATAACATTTCTTGCTATAAAGAGTAGATCCTTTTTCTTGTTGCTTCTGTTTAATACTGTGGTACTCAAGTTCTAGGTCAAGATAGGTATTTACTCATTTGTAGTTTATTACAAAATTAGTCTTAACTTCCAACTGAATTTTGTGTTGACTTTTTCCATCTGGTAGACTTAATATTACAGTTAATGGACACATATAATGAGTATATTATGTTGCTAACTGAAATAGCTTTAAAATTAGTGAACTATTTAATTGCCATAGAAATTGGTGAAGAGTGGCCTCTCTTTAATTGCGGAAGACATCTTTACTGGCTTATTATTTGGTATTTTTAAATTGTGTGGCAGCAAATGTGAATCAGCTGGGAAAGCATAATTCTATTAAATGTACCTATGCTGATTTGAGAGAGACAAAAGTCTCTTAATCTGGATAACAGGTTTTCTACCAGGAATAATACAGATTATGAAAGGGTTCACAATTTTGAATACTCTAGAAATGAAATTGTTGACATGAAAATGACTATGTGAGCTATCTGGTCTTTTTTCAGGATTTTTGTTATTCTTCTGACACTGCAGTAGCTGAATGACATTAGTTGTATTTGCTGGAAGAACATTAGGTCTTCCTCAGAAAGCACTCTGAATTCTGTCTCTAATCTATGAGGTGTGACAGATGTGATTTAGACTTCTGTGCACATAATGCCAATAGGCAATCATAAACAAAGTTGATATTTTTAAGTGAGAACATTTTCAAAATATTTTTTCTACTTTATTGTATTTTTTAAAAATATTTTATTTATTCGTTTGAGAGAGGCAGAGACAGAGAGAACACAAGCAGGGGAAAGAGGCAGGAGAGGGAGAAGCAGAACTCCCTGCTGAGCTGGGAGCTAGATGTGGGGCTTGATTCCAGGATCTGGAGATCAAGACCTGAGCCAAAGGCAGATGTTTAACCATCTGAGCCACCCAAGCGCCCATTTTATTGTATTGTATTTTATTTATTTTTTATCATGATAAGTATACTCTTTGGTTCCTACTCCCTATTTTCCCCCATCCCCACCTACTTCTCTTCTGGTAACCATCAGTTTGTTCTCTATAGTTAAGAGTCTGTTTCTTGATTTATCTCTTTCTATCTCTTTTATCATTTGTTTTGTTTCTTAAATTCCACTTGAGTGAAATCATATGACATTTGTCTTTCTCTGAATTTATTTTACTTAGCATTATACTCTCTAGCCCCTTCCATGTTGTTGCAAATGGCAAGATTTTGTTCTTTTTTATGGCTGAATAATATTCCATTGTGCATATATACACCACTTCTTTCATATATATATATATATATATATATATATATATATATATATATACACACCACTTCTTTATCCATTCATCTGTTGCTGGACATATGGGCTGCTTCCATAGTTTGGCTATTATAAATAATGCTGCTATAATCATAGGGGTGAATATATCCCTTTGAATTAATGATTTTGTATTCTTTGGGTAAATACCTCATAGTGTGATTCCTGAATTGTAAGGTAGTTCTATTTTTAACTTTTTGAGAAACCTCCATACTGTTTTCCACAGTGGCTACACCAATTTGCGTTCCTTTTTCTTCACATCCTAGCCAACACTTGTTTCTTGTGTTTTTTATTTTAGCCATTCCAACAGGCATGAGATGGTAACTCATTGTTGTTTTCATTTGATTTTCCTAGTGGTGAGTGATGTTGAGCATCTTTTCACATCTCTTGGCCATTTATATGTCTTCTTTGGAGAAATGTCTGTCTTTTGTCCATTTTTAATTGGATTATTTGGTTTTGAGGTGTCGAATTATATAGGTTCTTTATGTATTTAGGATACTAAACTTTTATCAGATATGTCATTTGCAAATATCTTTTCTAATTCCATATTGTCTTTTAGTATTGAAAATTGTTTCCTTAACTGTGTAGGAAGTTTCCATTTTGATGTAGTCCCAATAGTTTATCTTTGCTTTCATTTCCTTTACCTCAGGAGCATGTCTAGAAAATTGTTGCTATGGCAGATGTCAGAGATTATTGTATCTGCCTTCTTCAAGGATTTCTATGGTTTCAGATCTCATATTTTGACCTTTAATCCCTTTTGAGTTTATTTTTGTGTATGGTGAGTAAAAAGTGGTCCAGTCTCTTTCTTTTGCATGTGGCTGTCCAGTTTCCTCAACATCATTTTTGAAGATGCTGTCTTTTTCCCAATGTATATTCATTCCTCCTTTGCAAGATTAATTGGCAATATAATGACAGGTTTACTTCTGGGTTTTTTGTTCTATTCCACTGATCTATGTGTCTGTTTTTGTGCCAGTACCATACTGTTTTAATTATTACTCTTTTGTAGTATAACTTGAAATCTGGAATTGTGATACCTCTAGTTTTGTTTTTATTGTTCAAGATTGCTTTGGCTGTTTAAGGTCTTTCGTGGTTCTATGCAAATTTTATAATCGTTCTAGTTCTGCAAAAATGCTGTTGGTATTTTGACAGTGATTACATTAAATCTGTAGATTGCTTTGGTTAGTATAGACATTTTAACAGTATTTGTTCTTCAATCCCATAACCATAGAATGTCTTTCTGTTTCTTTGTGTCCTCCTCAGTTTCTTTCATCAATGTTTTATAATTTTCAGGGTATAGGTCGTCACCTCTTTGGTTAAGCTTATTTCTAGGTATTTTGTTATTTTTTTGTGCAGTTATAAATGGTATTATTTTCTTAATTTCACTTTTTGCTGCTTCATTATTGGTATATAGAAATGCAACAGATTTCTGTGCATTGACTGGTATCCTGTACCTTTACTGAATTCATTTGTCTGTTGTAGTTTTTTGGTGAAGTCTTTAAGGTCTTACGTATATAGGATCATGTCACTGCATATGTTTGAGTTTTACTTCTTTATTAATTTAGATGCCTTTTATTTCTTTGTGTGGTCTAATTGCTGTTGCTAGGAATTCCAGTACTATGTTGAATAAAAGTGGTAAGAGGGGACAGCCTTGTCTTGTTTCTGATCTTAGGGGAGAAGCTCAAAATTTTTCATTGAATATGGTGTGGGCTGTGGGTTTTTCATAATAAGGTCTTTATTATGTTGAGATATATTTCCTCTAGACCTACTTGTGGAGGGTTTTTATATTGAATGGATGTAATATTTGTCAAACGCTTTTTCTGCATCTACTGAAATGATATTGTTTCTGTCCCTTTTCTTATTAATGTTATGTATCACATTGATTGTTTTTACAGATATTAAATCACCCTTACATCCTGGGATAAATCCCACTTGAGATCATGGTGTATGATTTTTTAAAATACATTGTTGTATCTAGGTTGCTAATATTTTGTTAAGGATTTTTGCATCTCTATTCATGATTGTCATATAGTTCTCTTTTTTTGTAGTGTCTTTATCTGATTTTGGTATCAGGGTGATACTGGTCTCAGAATGAATTTGGAAGTTTTCCTTCTTGTATTTTTTGGAATAGTTTGAGAAGAATGGGTATTAACTTTTCTTTAAATGTTTGGTAAAGTTCACCTGTGAAGCCATCTGGTCCTGGACTTTTGTTTTGGGGAAGTTTTTTGATACAGCTTCAGTTTCATTGCTGGTGATTGGTATGTTCAAAGTTCCTATTTCTTTCTGCTTTAGTTTTGGTAATTTATATGTTTCTAGGGATTAATCCATTTCTTCTACGTTGTCCAATTTGTTGGCATATAGGTTTTCATGTATTCTGTTACAGTTGTTTGTATTACTGTGGTTTTGGTTTTATTTTTCCTCTTTCATTAGTAATTTTATTTTGTTCTCTTTTTTAAAATAAGTCTTGCTAGAGGCTTGTCAATTTTGTTGATCACTTCAAAGAACCGGATCCTGGTTTAATTAATCTGTTCTGTTTTTTTAGTTTCCATATCATTTATTTCTGCTGTAATGTTTATTATTTCTTTCTTTTATTGGGTTTGGGTTTCATTTATTCTTCATTTTCCAGCTCCTTTAAGTGTAAGGTTAGGGTTTTTTTGTGATTTTTTTCTTGCTTCTTGAGGTTGCCTGTGTTAGTATAAATGTCCCTCTTAGAACCACTTTTGCTGCATCCTAAAGGTCTTGGAACATTGTGTTTTCATTTTCATTTGTTTTCATGTAATTTTGATTTCTTGGTTTACCCATTCATTGTTTAGTAGCATGTTATTTAACCTCCATGTATTTGTTGTCTTTCTAGATTTTCTCTTGTGGTTGACTTCTAGTTTCATAATGTTGTGGTCAGAATAGATGCATGGTATGACGCCGATTTTTTTTTTTTTTTTTAAATTTGTTGAGACTTGTTTTGTGGCCTGATAGTGATCTCTTCTGAAAAATGTTCCAGGTGCATTTGAAAAGAACGTGTATTCTGTTTTAGGATTGGATGTTCTGAATTGTCTGTTAAATCCTTCTGGTCCAGTGTGTCATTAAAGCCACAATTTCCTTGTTGATTGTTTGGATGATCTTTCTTTCTTTCCTTTTTTTTTTTTTTTTTTTTTAAAGATTTTATTTATTTATTTGACAGAGAGAAACATAGCTAGAGAGGGAACACAAGCAGGGGGAGTGAGAGAGGGAGAAGCAGGCTTCCCACCAAGCAGGGAGCCCGATATGGGGCTCAATCCCTGGTCTCCGGGATCATGACCTGAACCGAAGGCAGTCGCCTAACAAACTGAGCCACCCAGGCGCTCCTTGGATGATCTTTCTATCAATGTAAGTGCCGTATTAAAGTCCCGTGCGATTACTGCAATACTATGAATTAGTTCCTTTATATTTGCTATTAATGTATTTGGGTGCTCCTATGTTAGGTACATAAATATTTACAATTGTTATTGTTGGATTTTCCCCTTTCTTAACTACATAGTGTCCTTTGTCTCTTGTTACAGTCTGATTTTATTTTTTTTAAAGATTTTATTTATATATTTGACAGAGAGAGAGAGAGAGAGAGAGAGAGAGAGAACACACAAGTAAGCAGAGGGAGAGGGAGAAGCAGGCTTCCACTGAGCAGAGAGCCCGATGTGGGGTCTGAACCTAGGACCCCAGGATCCATGATCTGAGCCAAAGGCAGATGCTTAACCCACTGAGACATGCAGGTACCCCTACAGGCTGTCTTAAAGTCCACTTTATCCAATGTAAGTATTGCTGCTGTGGCTTTCTTTTGACATTCATTTGCACGTTTCTCAGTCCCTTCACTTTAAATCTGTAGGTGCCTTATGTTTAAAATGAGTTTTGTCAGCAGCATAGGGATGGGTTCTGTTTTTTTATCCATTCTGTCACCCCATGTCTTTTGATTGGACCATTTTTAGTCCATTTACAGGCAAAGTAATTGTTGATAGGTATGTTCAAAATAAAAACAAAACAAAACTGAGTCTCTTAAAAAGGATCTAGGGTAAACCTGAGGTAAAAAAGGTGAAACCCAGCTCTATGTTATCCATTCATTTAGGGTCGCATATATATAAGTAATAAATTAACAATTTAAAAATTATATTGGTTGATTCAGAGTCACCTTGTCTACCAAATCAATTACATTATTTGACTTTAGGTTTTATCTAAGTGGCATTTGTAAATGTAGATGTAGTTTTTCATTGTAAAGATTAGCTTATTCTTTTAGCATGGCTTTGTCCTGGACTTAGTGCTTAGATTTTATTTATTTATTTGAGAGAGAGAGAGTGAGAGAGGGAACAAGTAGGGAGAGGGACACAGCGAGAAGCAAACTCCCCACTAAGTGGGGAGCCCAATGTGGGGCTCAGTCCTGGGAATCTGGCATCATGACCTGAATCGAATGCAGATGCTTAACCAACTGAGCCACGCAGGCACCCCTGCATGAACAATTTTCTGATAAATCACTTTCTTTATATTTTAATTTAAATTATTTTTTTAAATTAACATATAATGTATTATTTGCTTCAGGGATACAGGTCTGTGAATCATCAGTCTTACACAATCCACAGTACTCAGCGTAGCACATAACCTTCCCAGTGTCCATAACCTAGCCCGCCTATCCTTCCCCCCGACCTCTGCCCTCAGCAACCCTCAGTTTGTTTCTAGAGATTAAGAGTCTCTTATGGTTTGTCTCCCTACCTGGTCCCTTCTTGTTTTATTTTTTCCCCTCCCTACTCCCCATGACCCCCATGCCCTACGTTTCAAATTCCTCATATCAGTAAGATCGTACGATAATTGTCTTTCTCTGATTGACTTATTTTGCTTAGCATAGTACCTTCCAGTTCCATCCACGTCTTTGCAAATGGCAGGATTTAATTCTTTAATTTTAAATGCAACACTTCAAAAATCCTTTGTAAAAAATGCAAGACAACATGTAAAATTTGATAGTCCTCTTCATATCTCCACACATTTACCTTTCCCCATTTGGCTTCCCAGTTCATAGGCTGTTCGTATTACCAATATGTAGGATATTTTTAGTTTTCTTTCTTTCTATTTATTCAATTACTTACTCATTTATTAAACAAATGTTTTAAGTACTGTGTGTCATTCAGGGTATCACGTCCATTTGTGTGTGGCAGGCACATTTGTTTATTTTTGTAACATCAGTTGGGTCATACTTTGCAAGCAGTTTGGTAGCATGCTTTTATTTTATATTTTCATTAAGTTTTTCCATAGAGGTGCATATATAGACAAAAGCATTTGCATTAAAATGCTGCACATACCTGTATTAGATATATAAAGTAATGTATTTAATTTAGGGGCATTCAGATTGGTTCTTTTCTATTATTTAAAAAAATGCTATAATACAAAGTGTGCCCTTGAGTGTATATAAGTTAGGATTTATGTAGATTACATTTGCTAAATGAAAGAACATGCACATTTATAATTTTAATATTTTGATTTATTGCCGTCTCTAAGGCTATTTCTGATTCCATTAAGGTGGGTAATGGTTTTGTTGTCCTGTACTCTTAGCAATGCCAGGCATTATGAATCTTAATTATGAGTACAGAACAAAAGTTATCTTCTAATGTAAATTTCTTTGATACTGAGTGAAATTGACCATATTTTCATGTATTCTTAGGTATTCATATTTATTTTCTGTGACTTACCTGTTATTCCATTATTTTATTATTTCATTGCTTGTCTTTTTAATCATTTATTTATAGTTCTAAATGTATTATGGATAGTAATTCCTAGCCTAATACAATTTAGCAAGCAGTTGCCCTCAATCTTGTGCTAATCTTTTAAATTTATGTTAAGTTTACATGTCTTTTAAATTTTTACGTTATTAAAATTTTTTTCTGTTTTGTTTCTGGTTTTATGTCTTGTTAGATTATCTTTCTGTATCCCATGATTTTGAAATATACAACATGAGCCCTGCTGTCTGTGGGTATTAGTGTCCTAAGGGTGCCATTAAGATAAGCACTTTAGGGACTAAAGTTGCAAATTGAGATAAGTGCAATGAAGGAAAGGCATGCATGGAATTTATTTTTATTTTGTTGGGAAGTAGAAATGTAGTTATTTTTTTTTTTACCAAATTTTCCCAATATATTCTATTCAGTTTATTATGTAGTACTTCACAATATACTGATTTTAGAATTTGATGGGAGGTGGTCGAAGATGGTGGCATAGGAGGGTCCTGAACTTACTTCTGCCTATGGGCACACCATATATAGATTTATAGCTACTTATGGAACAGTTCCTTCTAAAAAAGAACTGAAAACTAACTAAACTCTTCCTCTACAACAAAGGATAAAAGGCAGAGATGCGGTCTTGCTAAAAACCCCACTCTCGGAGTTTTCTCCATAAGCAGGAGGGATCTCACAACCTAGCGTTTTTCCTGGAGGAGGGCGAGTTTGTGCCCCATACTGGAATCTACATTGGAAAGATGAGCACCCTAAATGTATGGCTGAAACCAGTGGGCTTACATCCAGGAGACCCCAATGCCTGTAGGGAACTGAGATTCTTCTTTTATTTTTTATTTTTAAAGATTGTATGTATTTGAGAGAGTGAGAAAGCACAGGTGGGGGAGAGGGCAGAGGGGAAAGAGAGGTAGACCCCCTGCTAAGGCAGGGCTAGATCCCAGGACCCTGAGATTGTGACCTGAGCTGAAGGCAGATGCTTAACCAACTGAACCACCCAGGTGCCCCAGGATTCTTCTTTTAAAGGACATCACAAAGAAAATTATAGGGCAATATCCCTGATGAACATGGATACTAAAATCCTCAGCCAAATAGTCCAAATGAAGTTCAGCAATACATTAAAAGGATCATCCACCATGATCAAGTGGAATTTAGTCCAGGGGTGCAAGGATGGGTCAATATTTTTAAGTCAATCAACACGATACACCCTATTAACAAAATGAAGGATAAAAATTATATGTTTATCTCAGTACATGCAGAGAAAGCATTTGACAAAATTCAACATTCATTAATGATTAAAACTCAACAAAGTGGATCTAGAGGGAACATACCTCAACATAAAAAAGGCCATATGTGACAAGCCCTTCGATAACATCCTATTCAAAAGTGCAAAGCTGAACGCTTTTACTGTAATTATCAGGAACAAAGCAATGAATGCCCACTCCCCCCACTTTTATTTAGCATAGTATTGGAAGTCCTTGCCAGGGGAGTTAGGCTAGAAAAAGAAATAAAAGGGATTCAAGTTAGAGTGGAAGAACTTATAAAACTCACTATTCACAGATGGCATGATTTTTTATAAAGAAAAACCCCAAGACTCCACCCAAAAAGTCTGTTAGAACTAATAAATGAATTCAGTAAAGTGGCAAGATAAAAAATTCAATATATAAAAATTAGTAACAATTTTTATTGTAACAATGAACTGTCAGAAAGAGAAATTGAGAAAACAATCCCATTTACAATTGCTTCAAAAAGAGTAAAATACTTGGGAATAAATTTAACCACGGAGATGAAAGACCTGAAAACTATAAGTCATTGATTAAGGAAATTGAATAAGACACAGAAAAATGGAAAGATAATTCATGGATTGGAAGAATTAATGTAGTTAAAATGTCTGTGTTATCCAAAACAGTATATAGATTCAACACAAAACATTTGTCACAGCAATTGAACAAAACAATTCTAAAATTTATATGGAACCACAGAAAACCCCAAATAGCCAAAGTATCTTAAGGAAGAACAAATTGGGAGGCAGCACATTCCTTGTTTTCAAACTATATTACAAAACTGTACAAACCAGACCAGTATGGTGATGGCGTAGAAACATGCATAAATCAGTAGAATAGAACAGAGAACCCAGACATATATGGTCAATTAATTTATGGTAAAAGAGGCAAGGATACCTAATGGGAGAAAGAGAGTCTTTTCAGTAAATGGTCTTGGGAAGACTAGAGAGCCATATGTCAAAGAATAAAACTACACCACTACTTATACCATACACAAAAATTAGCTGAAAATGGATTAAATATTTGAATGTAAGACCTGAAACCATAAAACTCCTAGAAGTAAATGTAGGTAGTAAGCTCCTTGTCATTGTTCTTGGCAATGAATTTTTGTATCTGATTTTACAAGAAAAGGCAAAAAAAGGGAAAATAAGCAAGTGGAACTACATCAAACTAAAAAGTTTCTGCACAGCAAAAGAAACAGCAAACATCAACAAAATGAAATGGAAGTCTATTGAATGGGAAAAAAATTTTCAACCATATATCACATAAGGGGTTGATATTCAAAATATATATATAACCTATAAAACTCAGTATAAAAAAAGCCAAGCAATCTCTGATTTAAAAATGGGCAGAGGACTTGAATAGGCACTTTTCCAAAGAAGACATACAGATGTCAACTGGCATGTGAAAAGATGCTCAACATCACTCATCATCAGGTCAAAACCACAATGAAATATGACCTCACACATAGTAGAGGGGTTATTATCATAATGACAAGAAATAACAAGTATTGACAGGGACATGGAGAAAAAGGGATCCTTGTGCACTGTTGGCGGGAATATAAACTGGTGCAGCCACTCTGGACAACAATATGGAAGTTACTTAAAAAATCAATTTTTGACCAGCATTTCCACTTCTTTATATTTATCTGAAGGAAACAAAAACACTAATTGGAAAGACATACTTACCCTTATGTTCATTGCAGCATTATTTATAAATAACCAAAATATGGAATCAAACTAAGTGTTCATCAATGGATGAATGGATAAAGAAGTTGTGGTACACACACACACGCGTGCACACACACATACACACAAGAATACTACTCAGCCATAAAAAAGAATGAGATCTTGCCTTTTGCACCAGTATGGATAGACCTCGGGGGACTTATATTAAGTGAAATAAGTCAGACAGAGAAAAACAAATACCATATGTTTTTCCTTCTATATGGCATCTAAAAAAACTCAACAAACAATACAACAAAATAAATATAGATAGAACATAATGGTGTTTGCCAGAGGGGAAGCGATGGGGAGTGGGTGAAAAAAGTGAAGAGAGTTTCCAAAAGGTACAAATTTCAGTAATAAAATGACTAAGTCATAGGTATGTAATTAATGTACAGCCTGGGAATATAGTCAAATTTCTGAGCACATCTGAAAGTTGTTTGAGACAGTAAATCCCAGAAGTTAACTGTGTATGGTGACGGATGGTAACTAGACTTGTGATTATTTTGCAATGTATACAAATACCGAGTCATTATGTATACCTAAAACTAATATAATGTTACATGCCAGTTATACTTCATATAATAAATTTAAAATACTTGAAAATATGTACTAAAAGAATAATATGTTTCTGAACTTAATTTTATCAATTAAATCAGCAATATTGTAATTTTTCATTGTGTCTATACATCTACTCTTCAAGATCAACTTTGGATTTGCTCATTGTGTTCTATAAAACTTAGAGTGTTATAAAATTTTCACTGTGGTTTATTGACTTGCTAGATAAATTGGGGGAGAATGGAGGTTTTTATATTACTCAGTACTTGAATTCATGAATATGAATTTATTTGTCATTCCTAGTATTAAGTGTAGTTCATGTTTTATCTTTTTCTTGGTTATATATATATTTCTTTTAAATTTGTTGGTATTTTAAAAAAAGATTCATTTACTTATGCAGGGGAAGGAGCAGAAGGAGAGTGACAGAGATCTCAAGCAGACTCCCTGTTGAGCAGGAAATTCTGGTGCAGGGCTCCATCTCAGGACCATGAGATCACATGACCTGAGCAGAAATCAAGAGTTGGATGCTTAACCAACTGAGCTGCCCAGGTGCCCCTAGTTTGTTGGTATTTAAATAGGGATTTAAAAAAAATCCTAATTTCTCTAAGTATTTCTTTTCCTCTGACAGTGGTTTTAGAATTCCACATTTCCTAAAGGGTTTGGCATAGCAGAAGGAAAAGCAGAGGATGTACAAAAGATGCTTTGATTTTCGAGGGTAGCTTTTTTCTGTACAGTGAAGGTCTGTGTTTTTGAGGAATTCCTGAGGGCTTTGATCAACAGCCAAATTCAGCAGATGAGACGAATTCACCACCAAGAGAACGGGGGAGTGGGGGACGGGCAGGGAGGTGGAAAGGTCAGCTACAGGCTTTTCTGTTGCTGTAGCCCAGGTAAATGAAGTACAATGAATTAATGCCAAACTGCCCAAAGATTGGATTTTGCTACCGGAACTTAGAACAGAAGCCCATTACTGGGCTCTGTAGCATTAGTGCTGAGCACCCTGCCTAACACAGCAGGTGTTTTATAATCATGTCCATGATCATTAAAATAATCAAGAAATGTGTGAGATTAAATGGGTTTGAGAGATAATGGTTTCTTAAAACACAGTTTTTAATATCTGTTTTGTAATTTTATGCTTGTTTGTGAGCTCTGAGCATGAGAGGAGGATTTGAGCATTAATTTGTTTTTATCACAATTGTTTTAAAGGATATATATATACACAGAGAGTTAGGTTTAGGCAACAATGTGAAAAATGGGACTACACTGCGTGGCTAACAGTCAGTGTGAAGCAGTTTGTTACACAATTTGTAAATACGCCTGGAGACATAAATGACAGCTACAAAATTATAAATGGAAGGAAAATAAATGTGATGGTTTTATTGCCTTGCTGCTATGTGAAAGGGTATCTGAAGGCATTTATAGGAAGTCAATTTTCTTTTTTATATTTACTTTTATTGAGCTAGTTAATTTCAAACAAAACCCCATAAATTTTAGAACCCAAACCAAAACACTGGTAATATGCCCTAAGACATTATACATTTTCATATTTGAACAGTATCTTTTGAAAATTACGATGCTGACATTTATTGAGATGAATATGGTCTATGTAATTTCTCCTACGTCTTCAGATTTGGGGGATGTTTTAGGGATTCCAGTCACTACAACCTCAAATTAACAATATCAGTAAACAATTTAGTTTTTGTTGTCATAAATTCTTGCTTTATTTGACCTGTAGCCAGAGTCTGGTGCATCGATGGTTTCCTAGATTCATGGATATAACCCTATTTTTCTGACATGTCAGTTGATTCAAGTTTGGAAATCACTGGTTTATGAAAGAGAGTAAAAGCTGTAAAATTAACATTTAAAGATCAGCTTTAGGGAGGAAAATTTTACCTATAATAGAGTGCTATCATTTCAAGTGTAGGGTTCAATGACTTCTGACAAATGCCCAACCAGTGTAAAGACCACCAGCCCTCGGCGGGGCGCCTGGGTGGCTCAGTTGCCTTCGGCTCAGGTCATGATCCCGGAGACCTGGGATCAAGTGCCACATCCAGCTCCCTGCTCGGCAGGAAGCCTGCTTCTCCCTCTTTCACTCCCCCTGCTTCTCCCTCTTTCACTCCCCCTGCTTCTCCCTCTTTCACTCCCCCTGCTTGTGTTCCCTCTCTGGCTGTGTTTTTCTCTGTCAAATAAAGTCTTTAAAAAAAAAAAGACTACCAGTCCTCGGAAAGATCCCTTATTCTCTTTGCTAGTCATCCCCGCTCCCCTCAGGCCATCACTGACCTGCTTTTGCCACCCCGGGTTAGTTTTGCCTGCTGTAGAATGTAATGTAAATGAATGTGCCACTTTGTGTCTGGCTTTTTTCACTCAGCATAGAGCTTCTGAGGTTCATACATGTTATTGTATGTATTAGTAGTCCATTTTTTTTAAACATGCTGAATAGTATCCCAATGTTTGGGTTTATAGTTTGCGTATTCACTCACCTGTTGATAGACATTGGGTTGTTTTCAGTTTGGGACTGTTTAAAGAAAATAAAACAACTAAGAGCATTGAATCCAAGTCTTTGTGTGGACATAGATTTTCAGTTTTCTTCAGTAGCTACCCAGGAGTTGTCACTGCTGAATCCTATGGCAGATGCCAGTTTAACTTTGTAAGGAACCATAAAACTCTCTTCCCAAGTTGTACCATGTCCCATTTCCAGCAGCAGTGTGTGGGACTTGGTGTTATCCCCCATCCTCACTGGGATAGATATTGTCAACATTGATTTTAATCATTTAGAAGGTATCTCATTACAGTTGTAATGTGCATTTCTCTGAAGATGGGAGATGACCATATTTCATGACCTGATTGTTCACTGGTATATATTATTTTTTTGCAGTGCCTATCCTTTACCCATTTTTAATAGAATTTTTCGTTTTCTTGTGATTAGTACTTGCATGGTATATCTTTTCCAGTCTTTGACTTTTAACCCGATTTCTTCCTTTTTACTTAAGTGTATATCTTATAGAAAACATGCAGTGGAGTGTTGCTCTTTTATACAGTCTGACAACACCCATTTTATCAGCAGGTTTAGACCATGGACATTATTGTAATCGACAGTACAGGTCGGTTTAAATCTTTCTTCTTATTTGTTTTCTATATGTTCCATCCGTTTTTTGTTCATTAGTTTTTCCTGGCTTCTTTTGGATCGAGTATTTTTACTATTCCTTTAGTTTACTAATTAACTATATTTCATTTTTTGTTTTTTTGGTGTTTGCACAGGGTTCAATTAGGATTAACAATATGCACTTCAACTTGTTATAGTTTACTTTCATGTGATACATTCCCATGCCATGTAATAGCCTTAAAATAGTATACTATTTTCACCTTCCTTTCTGTGTATTATTGTTGTTATGTTTTACTTCTATATGTGTTGTAAATCCAGAATACTTTGCTATAATTTTTGTTTTCAATAATGATAAAAAATATTATAAAAATTAAAAAATGAAAAACAGACAACAATAACAACAACAAAATTTAAAAATGCCATTTAGGTATACCTACATCATTATGATTTCTGGTACTCTCCTGTCCTTTATGTAGACCTGACTTCTCTCTAGTATTATTTTCATTTTGCTGAAGAATTACCTTTTCTATTTTTTTTTTTTTGTAGTGCTTCTGCTAGAAATGGATTCTCTGATCTTTAGCTTATATGAGAAAATCTTCATTTCCCCTATTCTGAATACTGAAGTGTATGTTCCGTGGATGTGGATTTTGAGGTTGACAGTTTTCCCCCAGCACTTTAAAAATAGTGTTCCGTGTCTTTTATAATCGATGAGAAGTCTGAAGGTCTCATTTTGTGTCTCTGTAAGTAATGTGTCTTTCTTCTCTGGTTGCTTTTAAGATTTTCTTTTTATTAACTGTTTTTAATCGATGAGAAGTCTGAAGGTCTCATTTTGTGTCTCTGTAAGTAATGTGTCTTTCTTCTCTGGTTGCTTTTAAGATTTTCTTTTTATTAACTGTTTTCACCAATTTGTTATGATGCACTTTGGAGTGGTTTTCTCTGTGCTTATATACCTTGAGATTTATGATGTCTATTGAGACAGTAGGTTTAAAAATTTTATTAAATTGGGGGAAATTTTAGACATTACTTCATAAAAAAGCTTTGTCTATCTTACCTCTTTTTCTCCCAGACTCTATCTACACCTATATTAAACTGTCCCAGAAGCCACTGAGATATATTTTTTCCCTTATATTTCTATACTTTTCATGGTTTCTGTATCTGATTCATGTCTTCATAGTAGACCAGGCTTTTGAGTCCATCCAAAGACATTCTTTTTTCAGATTTTATACTTATTTTTTCTAGAAGTTCTGTCACTTTAAATTCTTTAGCATGTTTATTATAGTAGTTTTAAAGTCCTTGTTTGCTAATACCAGTATCCCTGGCACTTCTAATGGATGGGTCTGTTCTACTGACTGATTTTCTTTCTGGTTTTCACTCTGAGGAGTATTTCACTGGGTGCCAGAGGCAGTGTTTGGACGTTGTGTCTTCCATTATGAGTGCTGGAGTTTATTTTAGCAGGAAGTAGGTTACTTGTAGGTCCACATCATCCATCTCGGCTTGCTCTTACGATTCTATTAAAGAGGCTTATTCATAGTTGTCTTTTTTTTTTTAATTTTATTTATTTATTTGACAGAGAGAGATCACACGTAGGCAGAGAGGCAGGGAGAGAGAGAGGAGGAAGCAGGCTCCCTGCTGAGCAGAGAGCCCAACGCGGGCCTGGATCCCAGGACCCTGAGATCATGACCTGAGCCGAAGGCAGAGGCCTTAACCCACTGAGCCACCCAGGTGCCCCATAGTTGTCTTTACTTTAGGACTAGTTGAGTCCTAGTGCTGGGATATGACCCTTCTAAGGTCTCTACTGATTGCCTTGAGCCCTCAGCAATGTTTGCCTCTTATGGCTGGTTGACCTTCAGAAAGCTCTGCACTTGGTTCTGGGGCCCCCTTGGGTGGTATTCTCTATAGAACCACCAGTTGGAGCAGCGTGTCTGTACCCCACCGCCTGGCTCAAACACTGCCACTTGTCATGTGCTTTTAGCCATATATATATATAACCTCTCTGTCTCAGTTTGTTTGGGCTGCTATAACAAAATACCCCTGACAATGTGGTTGATAGGCAACAGAGATTTCTTTCTCACAGATGAGGAGGCTGGGATGTCCTAACTAAGGCACCGGCATGGCTGCATTCTGGTGAAGGTCATCTTGTGAGTTGCAGGCTGTCAACTTCCCACTGTGTCCTCATGTGGTAGCAGAGTCTAAGGAGCATTGTGTGGTTTCATTTATAAGAGCACTAATCCCTTCTGTGAGGTTCTACTCTCATGAACTAATCACCTCACAAAGGCCCCACTTCCTAACTAACCCATAATGGTAATCCTATCACCTTGAGTGTTAGGATTTCAACATACAAGTTTGGGGGGCACACAACCATTCAGACCATAGCATTTTCCAAATTTCAGTTTCTTTTTTAGTAAAAATGGGATCCAGGGGTGCCTGGGTGGCTCAATCATTAAGTATCTGCCTTTGGCTCAGGTCATGATTCCGGAGTCTGGGAATCGAGCACCACATCGGGCTCCCTGCTTGGTGGGAAGCCTGCTTCTCCCTCTCTCACTCCCTCTGCTTGTGTTCCCTCTCTAGCTGTATTTCTCTCTGCCAAATAAATAAATACAATCTTTAAAAAAAAATGGAATCCATTTTGAAACCTACATCACAGGATTCTTGTGAGAATTAAATACATTAAGACATATAAAGCACTTAGAATATCTAGGACACACTGTAAGTGCTCAGTAAGATTTGGAAACAATTATCAGAACTTAAACACTGTTAAAGTAGAATATTCAAAATTATTGCGCAGGTCTGTGTGTGTTTATATAGTAATTCCTGTGTGTATATTGTACCTATTGTTTATTGAAATATCAGGCACAGAATCTTGGTTGGGGACAGAAGGGTCTTAGAAACTGCTAATTTAGGGTTTCCAGATTTAGCAGAATTTCAGATAAAGTTATTTCATGTAAATAAGTGTCAAATATCATATGTGATATAGTTGTAATGGAGATACTATATATCTCTATTATAATATATAAGATATTATTTCCTTTCTATCTAACATTAAAATTTAACTAAGCATGTTGTATTTTATCTGGCATCCCTGTTACCCATGAGCAGAGGAAGGGTAGAAACAATGTTAATGGTCACACTAACCTAAGCTCAGGCTTCAGTAGTGGTTATATTAGCCAGTATTTATTCAATATTTCTCTTTGCCTCAGTTTTCTCATCTGTAAAAGAGGCAAAGTCATAGTGATTACCTCATAAATGTCTGTATTGATTAAGATTGGAGAAACCCATGCTTGGGACTATGCCTGTCTCAATCTAAATGCCTGGGCAAGATTCACTGTGATGTTGATGAGTGATGATGATGATTATCATACCAAGACAGTCTGATTGCTACTACTATTTTTAAAATTATTTTTGATATTTTTAAAATGAGATATGATTTCCTGTGTCAAGGATCTGGTTGCTAATTTAGCTCAGGAGAGCTAAAGACCAGCACAATAACAGATAACTAATTTAAATAATTATGTCACTTGTATTATCGAAATCTCATAGATTGCTCCCCATAGTTGTTTATCAGCGTCAATTATTTAATAATATATTGTACCCAAATTGTGTACCATGAACTGAGAAAGAAAGGTCTATGTTTAGGAAATAGTTGTATTGCCTTCACTGCCTGCTATGTGGGAGGAATGGAATGCCCATTTTATCTGCAGGAAAAGTGCCAAGATTCTTGATAGAAGTTTTCAAATTATTTGAATAGCTTTTATTCTTAAGAATTCAAAGGGATTAAAATGAGGTTCAGCATTTGAGACTCAAGAGAACTTCACTAAGCAAAAAAAGATTCTTTTAAAACTTAACTCAGAGTTGAGTATAATTGTCTAAATTTAGCTTGTAAAGTACATAGACTAAGCTGTATAAAACCCAAATGCTCCTTAGAAAGATGAGTGCATACTGCAACTTTTTAAAAAATAACAGAAGAAATGTTTATAGAATTTTTTTCCAGATTATTGTTATGCTTTTTTTGATGTTGATGTTGTGGCCTCGTCAAAAAAACCTCTTCAAGAAAGGGATATTTGCATGGAAGTAATCTTCACCGTGAAGAACTACACAGTTCTGGTATTTTTGTTTTGAAACTGCAAATGCTGTTTTCAAGCAAAGGCCAAAAAAGTGCACAATTTTTACAAAATGTTTTTATTAACAAAAGAAGGAGTGCCTCAGTTGAGAGTGATGCAGTGTTACCTCTCTGTTTCAGGACTGTGACAGTATTCATCTCTGGAATCCACAGAGCATGTCCAATAAAATAAAACAACTGTTGGTTGGTGGTTGTTTATGTTCAAAACAGAAAGAGCCAGAGCAAAGGAAGATTAATTGATTTTTAAGTTTGCCTTCATCCATAGGGAATATGTAGGTTCTTGGAGGACAGGCATGAGACAGGAGTTAACTCTTCATTTCAGAGTACTGTTTGGCTCCAGTGACCTCAAGATAGGCACAAGACCATAATGTATAAAGGAGAGCATATTCCTTCTTACCATTCTTTGATATCTCCTTATACTCATCACTGTCTGCTTCTGTCTCCGAAGCATTGACCACATTCTGCTTTCTATGGTTTATATACTTCCCTTACTTACTAAGATAGAAGCAGAAGATGTTGTTAGTAGGATAGTTTTTTTACATCAGTTGCATTAACTAATATGGTGGTTTACATGTGCCCAAGGCTCCGTACAGTATTTTTGTGTGTGTGTGTGTGTGTGTGTGAGAATAAATGGGTCATGCTAACTTGAAAGGGGAAAAAAACTCACTGTGTTTACTCCCTGAACACCTCTGTACTCCAGATACATACGTTTCTTTCCCACGCCAAGCAGTTCTGACACTGAGTGCCTAGAGTTGGCATCAGATCACCGAGGTTATGGGTTCAGTCCTACAAGACTGCCTTTCCCCAGATGCCAGTCACAAGTTGTATATATGTCCTGCCAAATTAATACATACTAGGACAATTTCCCAAATGCAGAACAGTGTTATTTTATTTGTATTTTAAAATTAAATTCATCTTTGTATAACAGAGTCCTACAAATTGGGATATGCCTTTCAGAAAACAATAGAGCTGTGGCCTCTTAGAAAAGTATCCAGACCTCGGAGGTGCTTTTGGCTTCTGGAAGCAGAAGCTCATGAGGTTTCATTATGAGATTCAGCCTTCAGAATATTTTGATGGAGATAGGTGATTTCAAGAATATAAAGATGTTTATTTATGAAAGTATCCTCAATACAGAAGAAAATCACTTGTGTTCTAAAATTGAAGCCTGATGTTGGGTTCAGTGCCATGTAGGCTGTCATCTTTAATTTTCATTGGTATTTCTGGGAAGATGGTTGCTTTTAAAATTTGGTTTGTTCCTTTTACTGAATCACAGATCTGAAACTATTGAGAGTTACAGTATGTTATTTTATTCTGCACAAGCTTTAGAGTTCCAGCATTGTCTGAGAACACATTTTATTGCACTTTCCTGCAATAGTTCCCAGAAGCACTTCCAGTCTCCTAAATTAGTAACCTTTGTTACAAAATCATACATCCAGGCACTGCTTGTGGGCAAATAGACTACAGAGAAGAAAGCTGGACAAATTTCCCACATTAGGATATTACATCACTAGGGCAGGACTTCTCTGACATGTGTATTTTTTTAGAATAACATTTTCAAAAATGTAATATTTCACTCCATTTATTCCATCCTTCTTGTCCCAAGTCACCATTGTGTTAATGAGAGGGTTAAAGTCATTAAAAGGCATATTGCAAACTTCTTTGCAACGTATATATCTTCCAAGCTTTCAGGATTCAGGAAAGAAGAATTTGCTCTCTTGGGGACACTCATAAGGCACAGTGTAAACTTAATGAAAAAGTAAGAAACTCTTCTGTTTTCTGAATCTGTCGTCTCTCCAGTAATGACTGTGGTTTCATGTCCTTGAAAAAAAATAAGGACTTTGCAGGTAGTGAGTGTAGAGTTGCCATGGATTGGGGAGCCCCCGTGCCTTGTCTGTTTCATCTGTGCTCAGTGAGCATTACAGCATATCCAGAAACAATTGGACATTTCTCAATAAGTAGAATCAAGCTCTCAAAGCCAGGCTCTTTGGTCCTATAGGCAGTTTTAGAAGACAATCTCTGCATTCCCTGTGTTGGTCTCCACATTGTCTCTTTATGCAGCCCATCAATAAAAGACATTTTCCATATTTATCTGCCGTATGTGTATACTTAAAATCCTACACATGTATCTTTGCACTTACATAATATGTAGGTTATAAAAATATTTTAAAAATAGAAATTAGAAAAACGAGATAAAGTAATATTTTAAATGTTTCATTAGCATCATGGGCACCTATTTGTTTTTGCTGAAATATTACTGTAATTAATAATCTTTTTATTGCAAGTCACTTTTGACTAATAAATTCCCATATATATGAAAATGGGCAAGACAGTGATTTGAAGGTCTGATTTTAAATAGTTTACTCTATCATATGGTTGTTAAATTCAAAATACTCCTTTAATTGGCATTTCTCTGTGAAACCATAATATTTTGAATTATCAGTATCCTCTGCAAGTACTGAAGTTCTCATAAACTCGGAAAAATTTTGCTAAATGGAAAATACTCTTTTTTGAAGTCTAACATGTAATTTTAATGTGAATCTTATAAGTAATTTTCTAAATCAAAAGCACACGCTTGATTTATAAGAATATTCTTTTTTTTTTAAGTTTTTTTTTTTTTTTTTTTTTTTAATTTGACAGAGAGAAACACAGCCAGAGAGGGAATACAAGCAGGGGGAGTGAGAGAGGGAGAAGCAGGCTTCCCGCCGAGCAGGGAACCTGATGTGGGACTCGATCCCGGGTCTCTGGGATCATGACCTGAGCCGAAGGCAGTCACTTAACCAACTGAGCCACCCAGGCACCCCAATATAAGAATATTCTTAATTCTAATATATTTATATTGTAAAATGATAAGCATTTCAGGTCAAATATTTTCATAAGTACTGTTTTTGTGCTTTGATTCATAGTAATTTTTCTTGGACAATTATGAAGGTAAAGTTTATCAAATAAGTTAATTCTTTTGTTTTTACCAATTTAGATGCCATGTATAGTTGGAGTTGGAGGCTATCTCAGTTTTATTTATTTATTTTTGTACTCTAGGAAAGTTTAAAATTATCTAATGAAAAATAGATGCTCCATTAAAAGATTCTTTCCCCTAGGGCAACTGGGTGGCTCAGTCAGTTGGGTATCCAACTGTTGATTTCAGCTCAGGTCATGATCTGAGGGTCATGAGATAAGAGTTCCACATTGGGCTTCATGATGGTCATGGAGCCTACCTGGGAGTCTCTCTATTTTCCTTTGCCCCCTCCCCAATAAATAAATAAATAAAATGCTAAAAGAAAAATAAGGAAATGTTAAAAAAAATTCTTCCTTCAAATCAAGCTATTCCTAAGAGAATTTGATTTCTAGTTGTTTACTTTATTCTGTGCTCTTATTTTTTCTTTTTCAACTTACTCTCAGTAATTGTAGTTGACCCTAAGCTTCCAAAGCCATCATTTGTGACACTACATTTATTCAGTAGTTTGAAGAAACATCCAAAATTCGGAGATATACATTCAAAATTTAGAGATTTATTTAAAAAGGCACACAAGGGCGCCTGGGTGGCTCAGTGGGTTAAGCCTCTGCCTTTGGCTCAGGTCATGATCTCAGGGTCTTGGGATCGAGGTCCACATAGGACTCTCTGTTCAGCAGGGAGCCTGCTTCCTTCTCTCTCTCTGCCTGCCTCTCTGCCTACTTGTGATCTCTCTGTTAAATAGATAAATAAAATCTTAAAACAAAATAAAGATAAAAAGGCACACAGTACACAACACACAGATAAATTTTGACAACTATAGCTGTATTTCGATTAGTACAATATTGAAACTAGAAACTAGTATTGATTATAATTCATCTCAACTAGTTGTAAGTACATTTATTAGGAACACTGTTTTTATTCTGCAGCTGTGTTCCAACAAAATTTGTGTTCATATTATCACTATAAAAGCAAATATATTTTTTGTCAATGATAAACTTTTATACTACATTTACATAATGTTGTGTGCTTCAGTTTAACAGATGAGTTTCTAAAAGCTTTGTTTCAAATGTATAAATTAGATTTTAAAATTCAGATCATTTTGGCAATTTAACTGGTTTTTATTTCTGTGCTTCTATTTGGAGCATTTATGACCCAGGATCATTAAACTGTTTATCAAGCTCATTTGCTAATTGGAAGCTACATATTAATGGCTGTACCTGTGTACACAAGAAAACTTGGAGTAAATTAATTTCTAACTAATCTCGAAGTCAGGCATTTGATGTAAATGCAGATATACTTTACAGAGTGAGATGACAACACCTTTCCTGCACTTCACATCTGAAATCATTGTGTTCAGATACAGGCTTTTTAACTTAACTGCTAACTTTTAAAAGGTATTCTTTCTCAGTAGGTCTATATTTTCTGATTTCACAGGATTGGATATATTACTATGAGTCTCAGTTGACAAACATTTTGAAAAGTTGCACATTCATCGTCAACTTCTTTGAGAAATGCAAATTTGGTACTTAAATATTTTCATTAAAGAAGAACTTTAGAGCTCATTGACGGCAGAATGGTTCGCTGCAAAATGAAACTTCACCAAAGTAACTTATATAAACAGTTATAAATTTAATGACACAACCACTGTAGTATGAGTGTTGAGACTTCTCTTGTATGTTCTCAGGCGAAAGTGCTCAGTCTCCTTTTCCTTCACATATTTCCTGTACACTGAACCCATAATTCCCCATATTCCTCACCAATCCCTGTGGCCTGTGGCCTGACAGCTCTGTTCTCTGTCTGCAGCAAGGGCCACAGCACATCTAGCTGGTACAACAAATGTCAAAGTGGCTCTTCCATCTCATTCTTTTCACACCACTGTTAAGTATGGTTCATTGCATCTTTGATCACACTGGATGCTGTCTTTGTAAGGAGGATTTGGTATTATTTCTTTTGGAGAGAGTCAGCAATAGAGACAGACAGGTCATTACCAGTCTTGTTCAGATCTAACCATACGTTAAAATGAGAGCTCTTTTTGTTGCTCACAGGTTTCTCAGATGTTAGTAGAGTTGGGTATGCCAGAGGCAGGAAGTAGAAATTAGAGGGCTGCCAAACCTATCTTGGCTATATGAATACAATTATTAATAATAACCCTTCAACTGGAAAGGAAAAATCTGTGAAAAAAACTTAAGTAGGGCCCCTCCAGGTTGACCTAGATGACCGCAGGCAAACAGGGAATTAGGACCCTTTTTAGTCCTCATGTTTGTCCTACCAGGGTGAGCATGGAATGATGAAGGGAGATAAGGAAGTGTTGAAAATATCTTTCTTGAAACCTTCCTCATCCCAGCAGACTTCTGCTCATGTTCCATTTGCTAATGAGGCAGATATGTGTTACTTTCCCAGGTGTTTCATGACTAGAAGAACTTGGACTCCTCATTGTTCTTCATAATACACATTCCCATGGCCCACTTTCTTTGGGGTAAAATGTTCTTCTAAAGAAAGGTGTTCTTCTAAAGAAAGAATATTCTCACATTATTAATCTTTTCAGTTCTGTAGTGTATATATTATTCACACTACCACATGTCAGTAACTAGAAAGACTGTTTTTGACAGCACATGTAAAATCTGTCTAACTTAGATATTACTAGATTTCACATTTTTCCTGCTGAAAAATATTTATAAATCATTGGTGATAGAGATAATGATGAAGTATCTGTGAATTCATGTTATTATATAGCTGAGATAAATAACAAGTGTGATTGCACTGTAATTCACCAGTACAGAGATAAAGATGAATTAAAAGATATGTCAGTTAGGGGTGCCTGGGTGGCTCAGTTGGCTGAGCATCCAACTTTTGGTTTCTGCTTAGGTCATGATTTCACTGGTCGTGAGATCCAGCCTCACAATAGGCTCCATGCTCAGTAGGGAGTCTGCTTGAAGATTCTCTCCTGCCTCTCCCCCCACTCACACGCAGTCTCTCTCTCTCTCAAATAAATCTTTTTTTTTTTTAATATTTTATTTTTTTGACAGAGAGAAACACAGCCAGAGAGGGAACATAGGCAGGGAGACTGAGAGAGGGAAAAGCAGGCTTCCCGCGGAGCAGGGAGCCCGATGTGAGACTCGATCCCGGGTCTCCGGGATCATGACCTGAGCCGAAGGCAGTCGCCCAACCAACTGAGCCACCTGGGCGCCCCTCTCAAATAAATCTTTAAAAAAATGTACATCAATTAAATTATAAGACAATAGTACACTGGTGGACATGGTTGTGTTTCCATCTGTAACTGTTAATGCAGCTAAAGAAATGAAGAAAACATGGTGAAAGGAAGTTAAAGGAAATTTGTAGTCAATAAGATTTTATGTTAGGTCAATTTAAAATTACTGGTAATTACAGATTTTGCTTGAGGATTTATAAAATTGATATCATGTAAATATTATTATAAATTCCAAAGGAACTGATCCTTATCTGAATTCAGACTTGATTCTAGTAGAAAGGCAATCAAGCAAGCTAGTTTCATCTATATAGAGATGTTAAAATTGGGCTTCTTGAATTCCATTTCATTATGCTTTTATGGAAACATTTTTATTTCTCCAGTATCAAATTTCTTCCTTTTGGTGTGGACTTCAGAGCAGAAGCTGGAAGCCTTTGGTGCTGTTTCCAGTTGGCTATCATACCCAAGGATAAAGTAACCTTGGCCAGTATTTCAGGATATTTGGGGGCTCTGAGATTATTATGGAGATAGACCAATATCTGGCCAGAGAATCCAAAAGGAACTTTTAGCATAAAGATATGGAGGAGTTAGTGGACTGGTAGCAGGCACTCAAGACCATCGTGGAACACACATCATACTTGGGTGTCATTGCTAGAGATTCCCTAAATACTACTGTCAGCCTAGGAAGAAAACGGACATTAGTTGTCTCCAATATATTTCACTTACATTTTGCTCATGCAGTTTTTACATAAACCCTGGAAGGGATGTACTAGTAGCTCTGTTTTATAATTCACAAATTTTTACCCCATATTATATGAGTCATACACGTATTAGGTGGAGGAGTGGGATTTGAATTCAGCTTTCAGCCTTCAGGGTATGTTCAGTTAGTACACAAACTGGGACTTCCACTGTTTACTTCAGAAATACATTTCCTTCTCATTTTACTTCTGGTCTCCCAGATTATTGCTGGTGAGAAATCAAGTACTAGAGGATAGCCAGTCTGTTGCAGCACCAGCTCTATAAGGCCTATACAATTTGAGTTGTCATTTTTGCTGCGTTCTTTGGGAAATACGGTGTACTCCAATAAGTAAATGCAAAGAGCCCACTCCAAAAACAAAACAAAACAAAAAGTAAGAAACACAGTGCAGCAAAGAAGAGGGACAGGTCATGGTCAGAATTTTAATATTTCTTATAATGTAAAATCCATCCCATTCTCTTCTTCCATGAAAAAGTAGATTTCTGAAAGGTCTTAAACTTAAAACATACACAAAATTAGGGCCACATTCTACTTTTCTTAGGTGTTCCTTATTTATTTAACTGTTTTATGTTATTGAACAGATTATAGAATATATGTAATCACTTTATATATAATATGTATAATCATTGGGAACAATGATTCTTGACTTTTTGGTAGTATGGGGCATGGACTTCCTTGGGGAATCTGATTAAAATATTGAAGTTCTCCTACCTATATATAAACAAAATTTTATTTTCAACCTTAGGCCATTCACAGGTTTTGTAGGCCATCTGTGAATCAATGAAAATCAGATTAAAGTCCCTATCCATTGCCTGGCTAATTAACCAAGTGAATTTATAATCTGTTTAGGCATTCCTTCTTCTTCTTCCTCCTCTTCCTCTACCTCCTTCACCTCCTCCGCTCCTCCTCCTTCTCGTTTAAGGGAAGAAATTAGTCATTGTTGTGTATATAAATGTTCTTTTTAAAGAATGATTTTAATTTAACTCTGTTTATTGATATAAAGTTAGCATAGTTTGAATGAAATCTGTGCCTACAGATCTTTCTTGGAGGATTTACAGTTTGTATTTAATCTGAAGGTTTTTTCTAATATGTGATTTCACTACCTCATTGCATTTGCAGAGTCATTTCTTTATCTTTTACAACTCTTGTTTTAGCACTGTTGCAAAATCATTTTCACATAAACCAGCTAGTGAGTCTCAACTAGGAAAGAGACACTCGTGTCAGAATTACCATTAACTGCCAGTCTGTCCCTGACCTAGATTGCCATCTTTTCCCAAGATATTCATGTGGTCCCTGAGAAGACCTTTCCTCAAGATATTTATGGATAGTGGTGCTTTGACACAGTATCTATGAAATATTTTTAGATATTTTGTGATAAACTATTAAAACTACTTTGTTATAGAAGTATGACAAATAATATTATAATGGCATGTATCTTAATACTGTATTTTATTTAAGAATGAGTTATTGTAAGGAACTATATAAGGGAAGAGTGTTTGACAAGAAAAGCATGAGAGGTACTCACTAGATTGATTCATCCTGCATTTGTTTTATTCAAATAACATATTTTGAAGCTCATAATTGCAATAGCTATGCCCAAGACCTTCATACCATAGAGCAGAAATCTTTAAAAAAACACTTTTGCTCAACTTCCTCAACTTTTTATAGCTTGTCTTTGGAACAATCTTTTGTAAAACTTTCTTACTTTGCATTTTAGCAATAACCAATGACAACACTTTGAAGTTCTTTCTTTATTTTTTTAAAAGATTTTATTTATTTGACAGAAACATAGCAAAGAGAAGGAACACAAGCAAGGGGAGTGAAAGAGGGAGAAGCAGGCTTCCCACTGAGCAGGCAGCCCGATGTGCGGCTCGATCCTGGGTCTCTGGGTCTCCGGGTCTCCGGGATCATGACCTGAGCTGAAGGCAGTCGCCCAACCAACTGAGCCACCCAGGTGCCCCTGAAGTTCTTTATTTTTTATGTGATTTGATAGAATAGGTTTTTTTTGAGTGTGTATAATTGATAGAGGTCATGTATATATTTGTAGCATTGTAATATTTTCTCTTGAATTCTCCACACATCTTTTTTAAATTTATTCTTTTCAGTTTTATTGAGGTATAACTGACAAAATTATACAATAATGGAAGTGCACTTTGTGATGATTTTATATACGTATACATTGTGAAAGGATCTCCCCCATCTAGTTGATTAACATCCATCACCTCACACATTTAGTCATATGCACTTACTGTGAGTATATGACAGGATCTGTTCCATTTAAAGGTAAACCTTTATGCTGAAAGAAAAAAAAAACTTATAACCAAGAATACCCTATCTGGCAAGGTTATCATTCAGATTTGAAGGAGAGAAAAAGATTTTCCCAAAGAAAACTTAAAGGAGCTTAACTCTCTACCAGACTTTCTACTAAACACTAAACAAGCCTTACAAGAAATGTTAAGGTGGGGGGAAGGGGAACTCCTGGGTGACTCAGTTGGCAAAGCATCTGCCTTCTACCCAGGTCATGATCTCAGTGTCCTAGGAACGAGCCCCACATCAGGCTCTTTTCTTTTCTTTTCTTTCTTTCTTTCTTTTTTTTTTTTTAAAGATTTTATTTATTTATTTGACAGAGAGAAACAGAGCTAGAGAGGGAACACAAGCAGAGGGACTGAGAGAGGGAGAAGCAGGCTTCCCGCCGAGCAGGAAGCCCGATGTGGGGCTCGATCCCGGGTCTCCAGGATCATGACCTGAGCTGAAAGCAGTCACTTAACCAACTGAGCCACCCAGGCACCTCAGGCTCTTTTCTTGGCAGGGAGCCTGACACTCCCCTGGCTTATGCTCACATTCTCTCTGACAAATAAATAAATAAAATCTTAAAATAAAAAAGAAAGAAATGTTAAGGGGACTTTTTTTTTTTTTTAAAGATTTTATTTATTTAACAGAGAGAAACACAGCTAGAGATGGAACATAAGCAAGGAGAGTGAGAGAGGGAGAAGAGGAGGGAGCCCGATGCGGGGCTCAATCCCTGGTCTCCGGGATCATGACCTGAGCCGAAGGCAGTTGCCTAACCAACTGAGCCACCCACACACCCCAAGGGGACTTCTTTGAGTGAAAAAGAAATGACCATAATTAGACATAAGAAAAATATGAATAAAAAAATATAAAATATGACAACATATGTATAAACTGTGGAGATAGAAGTCAGAAAGGAAGAGAAGGGGATATTTTTCTTTTTTCTTTAGAATTTGTTTCAACTTAAAAAAGACCATTAAATTAATATGGACTGGGCATCTGGGTGGGTCAGTGGATTAAAGCCTCTGCATTTGGCTCAGGTCATGATCTCAGGGTTCTGGGATCAAAGCCCGCATCAGGCTCTCTACTCGGCAGGGAGCCTGCTTCCTCCTCTCTCTCTGCCTGCCTCTCTGCCTACTTGTGATCTCTCTCTCTGTCAAATAAATAAATAAAATCTTCAAAAAAATTAATAATGGACTGCTATTTACTTAGCATGTTATAAATGAACCTCATGGTAACCACAAACCCAAAACCTATGATAGATACACAAGAAACAAAGAGTAAGAAAGCCAAATAAAACACTGTCGATACTCACTGATCACAAAGAAAGAACAAGAGAAGAAGAAAGGAACAAAGAAGAACTACAAAAACAACCAGAAAACAAATTTAAAAAATGACAGTAAGTACAAATTTATCAGTAATTACTTTAAATGAAAATGGCCCAAATACTTCAATAAAATGACATAGAGTTAGTGGAATGGGTTAAAAAAAAAACAAAACAACACTCATCTGTATGCTGCGTACAAGAGACTCACCTCAGACCTAAACATGTATACAGAGTGAAGGTGAAGGGATGGAAGAACATTTAGCATGCAAATGCAAATGCAAGATCTCCCAACCAAAAAAAATTGCTGAGGTAGTAGTGCTTATATTAGACAAAACAGACTTTAAAAAAGAGATTGTTATAAATCCATCAAGAGAATTAAACAATTGCAATATCTATGTACCCGACACAGGAACACCTAAATACATAAAGCAAATATTAACAGACATAAAAAGAGAAATTGATGAGAATACATTAATAGTAGCACTCCACTTACATCATTATATAGAACATCCAGAAAGAAAATCAGTAAGAAAACAATGTCTCTGAATGACACAATAGACCAGATGGACACAATAGATCTATAGAAAATAATCTATACCAAAAGAACAGAATACACATTCTTTTTAAGTGCACATGGAACATTCTCCATAATAAATCACATATTAGGCCACAGAACAAGCCTCAATAAATTTAAGATTGAAATCATACTTTTGAAATCATGCATCTTTTCCAGCCACAAAGGTTTGAAATGAAAAATACATCAGAAGAAAAAAATTGGAATGAAACCCATAAACATGTGGAAACTAGACAACATGCCACTAAGCAACTAATGGGTCAATGAAGCATCAATGAAGCAACCAAAGAAGAAATAAAAGAATACATGGAATAAAGTGAAAATGAAAACACAGTGGTCTAAAATCTGTTGGATACAGCAAAAGCAGTTCTGAGAGGGAAGTAAATAGCAACATAGGCCTACCTCAAAAAGCAAGAAAAATCAAATAAACAATCTAACCTTATGCTTAAAAGAACTAGAAAAGAAACAAACAAAACCCAAGGTGAGTGGAAGAAAGGAAATAATACAGAGCAGAGTAGAAATAAATGATACAGCGAGTAAGAAGAAATAGAAAAAAATCAATGAAACTAAGGAAGCTCTCTTTTGAAAAGATAAACAAAATTGACAGACCTTCAGCCAGACTAAAAAAAGAAGAAAGGTTCCAAAGAATTAAGATCAGGCATAATAAAGGAGAAGTAACAACTGACACCACAGAAATACAAAGGATTAGAAGAGAGTACTATGAAAAATTACATGCTAACAACCTGGAGAACCTAGAAGATATGGATAAATTTCTAGAAACATACAACCTTCTTAAACTGAAACAGAAAGAAAGAGAAGACCTGAATAGACTGATTATAAGTAAGAAAATTGAATTGGTAATCAAAATACTACCAAAAGATAGAAGTCCAGGACTGCATGGATTCTGCCAGAAATTTAAAGAAGAGTTAATATCCATTCTCCTCAAACTATTCCAAAAAAATGTAAGAAGAAAGAAAACTCATTCTGTGAGGCTTGCATTACCCTATATCAAAACAGGACAAAGATCCACCAAAAAAGAAAACTATAGCCATTATCATTGATAAACATAGGTACAAAAATCCTCAATATTTTAGCAAATATTAGTGATCCACACAGAACAATACATTAAAAGGATAAATAAATACAATCATGTGGCATTTATTCTTGGGATGCAATGATGGCTCAATATTTGCAAATCAATTATCATTGCACCACAAAATGAAGGATAAAAATTACATGATCATATCAATAGATGCAGAGAAAGCATTTGACAAGATTTGACATTCATTTTTGAAAAAAACTCTCAAGAATATTGAGTTGGAGGAAACATACCTCAACAAAACAAAGGCCTTATTAGGAAAAACCCACACCAACATCATCCTCACTGGTGAAAAACTAAGAGCTTTCCCTCTAAGGTTAGGAACAAGACAAGGGTGTCCACTCTTGCCACTTTCATTCAACATAGGACTGGAAATCCTCGTCAGAGCAATCAGACAAAAGAAATAAGAGGCATCCATATTAGTAAAGAAATTAAACTATTAAACTGTTCACAGATGACATGATACTATATGTAGAAAATCCTGAAGATTCTAGCAAAAAAGCACTAGAAATAATAAACAAATTGAGTAATGTGGAAGAATACAAAATTATACCCAGAAATCGCTAGTGTTTCTATACACTAACAATGAAGTTGTAGAAAGAGAAATTTTAAAAAACACCATTTATCAGTGCACTGAAAAGAATAAAATACTTAATAAACAATTAGTGAGGTGAAGGACCTATTCTCTGAGAGCTAAAAACACTGATGAAAGAAATTGAAGATGACACAAACAAATGGAAAGATATTCCATGCTCATGGGTTGGAAGAATTAATATTGTCAAAAGGTTCATATTACTCAAGGCACTCTTCAAATTCAATGCAATTGCTATCAAAATGCCAACATTTTTTTCAAACCAGAACATAGAATATTAAAATGTGTATAGAACCATGGAACACCCCAATAGCCAAAGCAAATGTGAAAAAGAACAAAACTGGAGATATCACAATTCCAGATTTCAAAATATTTTACAAAGCTGTATAGTACTGACATAAAAACAGATCAATAGAACAGGATAAAGACCTCAGAGATAAATCCACATTTACGTAGTCATTTAATCTATGACAAAAGGAGTCAAGAATAAACAATGGGGAAAGATAGTCTTTTCAATAAATGTTGCTGGGAAAACTGGACAGTTACATGCAGAAGAATGAAGAACCCTTTTTAACACCATAGGCAAAAAATAAACACAAAATGGATTAAAGCTCTAGATGGGAGACCTGAAACTATAAAAATCCTGGAAGAGAAACACAGGTAGGAGTTTCTCTGACATTGGCCATAGTAACATTTTTCTAGATATGTCACCCAAGACAAGGGAAACAAAAGCAAAAATAAAGTATTAGGACTTCACCAAAATAAAATACTTCTGCACAGTGAAGGAAACAATCAGCAGAACTAAAAGACAACCTACTGAATGGGAGAAGATACTTGCAAATGATATATCCAATAAAGGTTAATATCCAAAGCATATAAAGAACTTATAAAAGTGCACATCAAAATAACAAATAATCTGATTAAAAGTGGGCAGACACTTTTCAAAAAGAATGTACAGGTGGCTAACAGACACATTAAAAGATGCTCAACATCACTCATCATCAGGGAAATGAAAATCAAAGCCACAATGAGATATCACCTCATGCCTGTTAGAATGGCTAAAATCAAGAAAACAAAAGAAAAAATATTGGTGAGGATGTGGAGAGAAAGGAACCTCTGTGCACTGTCAGTAGGATGTAAATTGGAGACCAGTATAGAGGTTCATAGAAATACCATATGATCTAATAATTCCACTATTGGATATTTACCCAAGGAATACAAAAACACTAATGCAAAAAGATATATGCACCCTTACACTAATTGCAGGATTATTTACAATGGCCAAGACCCAGAGGCAACATACATATTTATCAGAAGATGAATGGGTAAGGACAATGTGGTATATGTACATAAGGATATTATGCAGCCATAAAAAGGATGAGACAATATTGGTGGACCCAGAGGGAATTATGCGAAGGGCAATAAGGCAGACTGAGAAGACAAATATCATATGATTCCACTTATAAATGGAATCTTAAAAAATGAATAAGCAAGCAAAAATCAGAATCAGAGCTATACAGAAAACAAACTGATGGTTGCCAGAGGGGAGGGGGTGAGGAGTTGGGTATAATTGGTGAGGGACAGTGGGGGATACAGGACTCCAGTATAGAATGAGTAAGTCATGAGAATAAAAGGCATAGCATAAAGAATAGAGTCAGTGATACTGTAATAGGGATGTAATGGGACAGTTGGTAGCCGTACTTGAAGTGAACATAGTGTAATGTATAAACTTGTCAAGTCACTAAGTTGTACACCTGAAACTAATGTAACAGTTTGTGTCAACTATACTCAAAATAATAAGGTGACACGTTACTTTAAATAAGAGCAACTCATGACCAAAGGTAGCCAGATGTGAGAAGACAAAAAGAAGAATCTGTGATAGTAGGACACATGCTGCTTCACTACATCCTTCCTAGGGGTCTAGACAAGAGGTACAGATCTGAAACACATGGAGTGTACTTTACGAGGACATTTCTGGAACTCTACAGCCATCCTTTATAAGGACGTTGTGAGGTAACAGTAAGATTTCAGACTGAACTGGATCCTTGCTCTGCCAAGCCTAACAGCTCATCATCCATAACCTGATCAGTGACATACCCCGCTGCCACACTGGCTGGGAAATGTCTTCCAGTAGATCACTCAGTCCAAAGTGGGAGTTCTTTTGATTTGAAAGAAAAGACAAATTTTTTTTTGGTAGACAGTTAGCCATCTTGGACTCATTTATTAGATGACTGTGTCTTTTTATTAAAGATGAAAACTTTCACCTAATTCTTCTTTTTTCACCTTCCTGCTGGAAAGTCTTGAGCAAACTTCACTGATGTTTCTAATCAAGGGTGAGTTTTGTTGATGAGTTAAAAATAAAAAGACGTCCCATTTTTAAGTTGGAAGTATTTGGATGAAAGTCAGTTGTATTATAAGCTCATTCTGCCCATTCATCCTTTTTGGGTCTCTGGAGCTTATTCTTTCACAAAGGTGAGATCCTGGATTTCAGATGATTATGGTGGAGAGAGGACCACTTAGACATTTTGATCCTGGATTTCAGATGATTATGGTGGAGAGAGGACCACTTAGACATTTTAAGTAACTTTCATGACATAATTTTTAAAAATTCCTCATCAGAAGTCCATTACCTTTAATTAGACTGCCAGAACCGATTCTCACAAGGTAGATCACTAAAAGGGTCCATTTTTTTGAAAATAAGTGGTGGGCCATAGTCCTAAGCAGATATTTTATTATTTTATTTTATTATATATATATTTTTAAAGATTTTATTTATTTGACAGAGAGAATCACAGGCAGAGAGGGAACACAAGCAGGGGGAGTGAGAGAGGGAGAAGCAGGCCTCCCGCCGAGCAGGCAGCCAGATGTGGGGCTCGATCCCGGGTCCCCAGGACCATGACCTGAGCTGAAGGCAGTCGCTCAACCAACTGAGCCACCCAGGCGCCCCATAAGCAGATATTTTAATGAACTATATGGGTTTTTTAGATGTCTTGACTGCCCTATCCTGATAGAAAAGATTGTAATCTCTCCACCTTCCCCAGTTTTAGATCAGTTTTTGGTGTGCTCAGTTTTATTTCAAAATATGAGTCTGTAAAATCAACAAATATGGAAGAGATCTTTGTCTATATTATTCAAAGATATTTTATGAAATAATAAAATACATACAGCTCAAGTAAAAGTGAACAAAGAATATAAAGAGTCAACTCAGAAAAGAATGGTGCTTATACATGAAAATAATTCAAATATTCAAAAACAGGCAACATAAAATAGTAATAAGCTATAGCTTAACAAATTGCTACTAATTTTTAAATACACATTTCTGTATACTTTAGATATTACACTAAATAATTAAGAAAATAATTTTGGAAAATAATTAAGAAACATGGTATGCGACTTAATCAGTAAACTCCCGGAAACCAAGTTAAGACTCTTTTAATCAAAAATCTTAGGTTGAAGAAATGCTGCCTGTACTTAACTCTTGCTAAGCTTTCTTCCCTATGAAAATGGTAAACATCATTTAGGTATTTTCCAGGATATGTTTGTTTAACAGCAGCTTGTTTTTCTTAAAGATAGGAGTCCTGTCTGTAGACCACGGTATATACTAATGTTAATTAAGAAACTTGCAGTATTGAGGTCGTCTTTATTGGATATTGAGTAACTCCGTTTCCCTCTTTAAAGGTTTTTCTTCACCTAAGCCAACCTTGCATTTCTTAAAACCTGACAAATGCCCAGCTTACATCTTTATAGTTTTTTCTGTATATTTAAAGAAAATTTATAGCTTGCACATATGATTACCATCAATTTTGTCTGAAATACCTCTTCATTATAAAGTTTCTCTGTTTTTAAAGATTTTATTTATTTGATACAGGGAAAGAGGGAGGGAGGGAGGGAGAGAGAGAGAGAGAGAGAAAGAGAGAGAGAAAGCACAGTAGGAGGAGTGACAGAGGGAGAGTGAGAAGCAGGTTCTCCACTAGTGGGAACCTGAGGTGGAGCGTGATCCCAGGACCCTGAGATCTAGATCTGAGTCAAAGGCAGACACTTAACCAACTGAGCCACCCAGGTGCCTCAAAGTTTCTTTTTTTCTTTCATTCTGCTATCCATGTTCAATGTCACAGTTTTAAGTTATGTACAGTATGCCCTCATGTAACAACTCATTGTGAGAATATAATATGTTAGAAAGGGAATTGTGATAATTTCCTTTTTTGTCTGATGGGATTTAGGACTCAAAGGATTTTTTTCAGTTAATGTTTAAAATGAGATAATGGTTTTTTATTTATTTTATTTTTTATTACATTATTTTATTTTTTCAGTGTTTCAAGACACATTGTTGATGCCCCACACCCAGTGCTCCATGCAATTTGTGCCCTCAGTATCCACCACCAGGCTCACCCATCCCCCCACTCCCTCCCTTACGAAACCTTCAGATTGTTTGAGTCCAAAGTCTCTCATGTTTCATCCCTTTCCCTGATTTATGCCAGTTCACATTTCCTTTCCTTCTCCTAGTGTCCTCTATATTACTACTTATGCTCCACTAGTAAGTGAAACGTATCTCTGCTTGGCTTACTTCACTGGGTATAATCTCCTCCAGTCTGGTCCATGTTGTTACAAAAGTTGGGTATTCATCTCTTCTGATGAAGGCATAATATTCCATTGTATGTATGGACCATATCTTCTTTATCCATTCATCTTTTGAAGGGCACCTTCATTCTTTCCATAGTTTGGCGATTGTGGCCATTGCTGCTATGAACATTGGGGTACATATGGCCCTTCTTTTCACTACATCTGCATCTTTAGGATACATACCCAGTAGTGCAATTGCAGGGTCATAGGGTAGCTCTATCTTTAATTTTTTAAGGAATCTCTACACTGTTTTCCAAAGTGGCTGCACCAACTTGCATTCCCACCAACAGTGTAAGAGGGTTCCCCTTTCCCCACAGCCTCTCCAACACTTGTTTCCTGTCCTGTTGATTTTGGACTTTCTGACTGGTATAAAGTGGTATCTCAATGTGGTTTTGATTTGAATTTCCCTGATAGCAAATGATGATGAACAATTTTTCATGTGTCTGTTAGCCATTTGTATATCTTCTATGAAGAAGTGTCTCTTCATGTCTCCTGTCCATTTTTTGATGTGATCATCTTTTTTTTTGGTTAAGTTTGAGGAGTTCTTTACAGATCTTGGATATCAGCCCTTTGTCTGTAGTGTCATTTGCGAATATCTTCTCTTATTCCTTAGGTTGCCTCTTTGTTTTGTTGACTGTTTCTTTTGCTGTGCAGAAGTTTTTTTTATAAAATGGGATAATAGTTTTAAGATTCCATTATATACTGAAGCAGGAGAAAAATGACCTAATATTTAAAAATTTTAACAGAGATACATAGTTCCTTACAATTGCCCACTTACAAGGCAACTTAACTTTGTTTTTCTTTCTTTCTTTCTTTCTTTCTTTCTTTCTTTCTTTCTTTCTTTCTTTCTTTCTCCTTCCTTCCTTCCTTCCTTCCTTCCTTTTCCTTTCTTTTAAAGGTTTTATTCATTCATTTGACAGAGAGAGATCACAAGTAGGCAGAGAGGCAGGCAGAGAGAGAGGAGGAGGCAGGCTCCCTGCTGAGCAGAGAGCCCGATGTGGGCCTGGATCCCAGGACCCTGAGATCATGACCTGAGTGGAAGGCAGAGGCTTTAACCTACTCAGCCACCCAGGTGCCCAGCTTCGTTGTCTTTCTATGTTGTGCTATTGAGTAAGCCTTCCTTTCCTTGGGTTGAGATTTCTTGAACTATTTGGATTATTTTTCTATTGCCTTTTTCCCTGTAATTTTGTACCGACTCATCCCTCCCACATACTAGATCTCAGTTTTTAACATGTTCATCTGGAATTATTTTATTAATCCCCCGTTATATAGATTTTATTTTCAAGGAGGATGAATGCAAAAGAATCACCTGTTAGGTGGATATTTAGTAGGTTCTGTGATAATGTAGTACCTGGACAGATAAAAATTAGTTAGCCTTTTTCTCATTTATTTGTTCTTGTGAGAATTATATGCTATTTTTCTTTAGTAGGAATTCTTTTGCCATCTCAAGCCTCTATATTCATTGTTTTGCTTACTTATGGCTAATGCTTCATTTCTTTTTATTTATTTTTTATTTTATTTTATTTTTTATTTTTTTTTTTTTCCATAACCCCGCTACCCTATCCCCCCCCCCCCCCGCCATCCTCAGTTTGTTTCCTGAGATATAAGAGTCTTTTATGATTTGTCTCCCTCCCTGGTCCCATCTTGTTTCATTTTTTCCCCTCCCCCTATGGCCCCCCCTCCCTGCCTCTCACATTCCTCATCAGAGAGATCATATGATAATTGTCTTTCTCTGATGGACTTATTTCACATAGCATAATACCCTCCAGTCCCATCCACGTAATACTTCATTTCTTACAACATTCAGTCAGCCTCTAGCAGCGTCCTGCAATGCAGATGCGGGGCAGGGCTGAAGGTACATGGGTTCTTTTAGCCAAGGTCATTATGAGGAGGGCATCTTCAATTTTAAGACCCCTAGAGATAAATGTGATTGTGTGGAGGGCAGACTTTCAGAAGCCATCTGTGATCCATTCACTTACTTTACCACAGAGATGCCTCCCTCTGCCCCCTCAGACCCACTGCTGGTGGGGAGGGGAATAGTCAGGTGACCAGTCAGTCTAGCTTCCTTACTACCTGGGTTCTTGTAGACTAAAGAGACTCGCTAGGACAAATAGACTTTCTCTTTTCTGTGAGAAGGCTTTTAGCAGGATCTCTTTGGCCAAAAGATTGCTTATAGTAAACCTGGGTCTATGGATTTATGAGGCAGAATGATGCCCATCAGCCACAAAACATTTGGGGTATAAAATGAAGTGTTTTGGAACTTAAAAGCTCTCTTCTGAGTGAGAAATAATCCGTGACACATCTCCTGCACTAATCTCTTTTTCTGGGTCGGAAAAACCATGTCCAGTGCAGAAAAAAAGCACCAGAGAAATCATCTGGGTTGTCCCAGGCTTCTTTATATGAGCTCCTGGATTGTTCTTACCTTTGAAATTATTAGGAAAACGTGATACTGTATAAGAACTCTAATTTATGGAGTCTGATTTCACAATTTGAAAGTGTGGGTTAGATCAAATTATTGCCTTTCCCTTATGATGTGTATACTCTGTAAGCTAGCTTCCTGGGTTATCCCTGTGCTGAGGACTTCCCTGGATATAATACAGAATTTAAGAAACAATATAAAATCAGCATGAGAGTTGATGTTCAGGGACCCTGATTAATATGATCTATAGCATTTACAGGCTCTCAGAACTCCTGAAATAGCAGGGACATGAAAAAAAACCCAACATTCTAAATGATTTAAAGGAAAACTTAAAATTTTATCAGAATATGGGATATTTTGATTTACCTCCAAAGCTGATGGAATTAGGTAGTCTGCATATGTTATATCCTTTGAGCTACCCTTATGCTTTCTGCTCCATAGCTAAGAGATGGAATGCACCAAACAGAAAATGAAGTTTCTTTATCTCTGCAGGACAGATGCAAGTTTTATCCCCATATTCCCACCATACATTGCAAATCATAGAGAACAGATCCAGAGGAGGTGGCATGTGGGAAGGGATGGGAAGTATGATGCTACAGTTGGAACTTTGGGACCTGCAGAGATTGTAGGACATTTTGAGGAGTGGCACTTTACAGTCATCTACTTTGCGTGGTGGGACCATCACAGAACCTAGCAATGGGATAGGAGACATCTAGCCCAATCTCAACGGACTGGGACAACATAGGATTAGTCTGAGGATTCCACAGCAGCTTGCTTTTCAGCCTTAGATCTGAGAAGAGATGATTAGATGACCCAGGCCCCTATGCATACAAGTGGCTGGAGGGAATCCTCAGTCTCTTCCTTACAGATACATGTAAAGTCCATGTGACTACATTCTCACTTGAAGATGAACAAACAACAAAGCAAAACAACAAATGAATAAACAAAATAATCAAACGATTAGTGTATAATAATAACAACACAAAAAGACTAACACATTGCCAAGACAGTATTGTCTGTTTCCCTCCATTCTTCCTTTGTCCCAGACTCTGGATGTTATCAGGATGGGTAGATGAAAAATAACATGTTATGCTGATTCATATTTGTTGAATTATAAATAAAAGTGGTCCTTGGTTTTTTAAATTGAAGTATAGTTGACATTCTTTTTGTGGGGAGCCTTGTATTTTTGTTGATGATTTGTATTCTGTGAAATAACTGTCGATTTTTCTCTATGGCTGTTAGTCTTCCTGATTTATATGAATTCATTTTTTTTGGCTTTTTATGTTTTCATTTTAATTCCAGTTAACATACAATGTTATATTAGTTTCAGGTGTGTAATACAGTGATTCAGCGGTTCCATACATCACCTCTGCTCATCACAGTGCCCTCCTTAATCCCATGTCTTATTTAACCCCCCCACCTATTTCCCTCCTAACCATCAGTTTGTTCTCTGTAATTAACAGTCTGTTTCTTGAGTTGTCTCTCTCTCATTTTACCATCCTCATTTGTTTTACATCTTAAATTCTGAATGTGAGTGAAATCCTATGGTATTTGTCTTTCTCTTAATGACATATTTCACTTAGCACTGTACTCTCCTGTTCCACCTAGGTCCTCGTAAATGGCAAGATTTCCTTTTTTATGGCCAAGTAATATTTCATTGTGTGCATAAATACCAATTTTTTTTATCCATTCATAAATTGATGGACACTTGGGCTGCTTCCATAATGTGGCTATCGTATGTAATGCTGCAATAAAGATAGGGTGCGTGTATCCCTTTGAATTAGTGGTTTTATATTATTTGGGTAAATTCATAGTAGTGTGATTGCTGGATTGTAGGGTAGTTCTATTTTTAACTTTTTGAGAATCTCCATACTGTTTTCTACAGTGACTGCACCAATTTGTATTCCCACCAACAGTGTAGGAGGGTTCCCCGTTCTCCACATCCTAGCCAACACCTGTTGTTTCTTATGTTGTTGTTTTTAGTCATTCTGACAGGTGTGAGGTGATATCTCATTATGGTTTTGATTTGGAACTCCCTGATGATGAATGATGTTGGGTATATTTTCATGTGCTTGTTGGCCATCTGTATACCTTCCGTGGAGAAATGTCTGTTCATGTCTTCATGTCTTCTGCCCATTTTTCAAAATGACTTGTTTGTTTTTTGGGTGTTGAGTCATATCAGTTCTTTATACATTTTGGATACTAATCCTTTATCAGATATGTTATTTGCAGATATGTTCGCCTAATCCTTAGATTGCCTTTTAGTATTGTTGATTGTTTCCTTTCCTGTGTGAAGTTTTCATTTTGATGTGGTCTCAGTAGGTTATTTTTGCTCTTGTCCCAGTAGATAAATCTAGAAGAAAGTTGCTATGGCTGATGTCCAAGTGGTTACTGCCTATATTCTTTTCTAGGATTTTTATGATTTCAGGTCTCATGGTTAGGTCTTTGATCTATTTTGAATTTATTTTGTGTAAGAAAGTTGTCGGGGATGGTGTGTGATCCACCCCTCCCAAGCCACCAGAAACTTTGGTGGAGGTACCCCTGAATGTGAATGAAAGTCCCTCCGGGCTTTCCCTACCTAGAATCTGGAAAGCCACTTATCCTGTGGGCCGGGGCAATATGTCCTTTGTGTGCTTATCCAAGACATATAGTTCCATTTAATCCTCCTCCCAGTAATCATATCTCTGTATCTCTTATCTGTATTCCTTGATCCCTCTGCCTCAATGGTCTCAACTTCTGTGAGTTTAAGCAATCACTCTGTACCCTGCAGTAACAATACTAATCCTGTCTCTAGGGTGGGTGCAAAAGCAGTTAAAGATTTAACTGCACCACCCACCTTCCTCACTTGGAAATAATAAAAGACTGGGACCCTTGACAGTCAAGGGAGAGAGAGAGACAAAGGCAGAGGCAGGCAGAAAGCCTGCAAGGAGAGAGCGAGAGAGGCGGCAAACAGCCAGAGCCTGCAAAAAGAAACAGAGGCAAAGCAAGAGGGCCAAAGCCGGAGCTAGAGAGCTAGAGCAGAAAGCCAATGCTAAAAAGCCAGAACGTGAGCCTGAGCCTACTTCATAGGTCTCTCTTGACTGATCTCGGGTCTGTCAGCTTGCATCAGATTTCCGTGTCCGTATCATTATTTCGCCTGCCAGACATCCCGCGGTTCGGGATCCACATCTCTGCCGAGGCTGGTCCCCAGCGGTGATAGAAAGTGGACCAGTTTCTTTCTTCTGCAAGTTGTTGTCTGGTTTTCCCAACACTGTTTGATGAAGAGACTATCTTTTTTCCATCAGATATTCTTTCCCTCTTAGTCAAAGACAAATCGATCATATTGTTGGTTTTCTATTCTGTCCCATTGATCTGTATGTCTGTTTTTGTGCTAGAACATACTGTTTTTGGTTACTACTGCTTTGTAATATCACTTGAAGTCTGGAAATGCAATGCCTCCAGCTTTTCTTTTTCAAGACAGTTTTGCGTATTTGGGGTCGTTGGTGGTTCTGTACAAGTTTTAAGATTGTTCTAGTACTGTGAAAAATGCCACTGGTGTTTTGATAGAACTGTAATTTGCTTTGGACAGTATAGACATTTTAATATTTGTTCTTCCAGCCCATGAGCATGGAATGTCTTTTCATTTATTTAAATCAATTTCAGTTTCTTTCATCAATGTTTTATAGCTTTCAAAGTACAGATCTTTCACCTCTTTGGTTAAGTGTATTCCAAGGTATCTTATTGTTTTTGCTGTAGCTGTTAAATGGGATTGTTAATTTCTGGGACTCTTAATTTCTCTTTCTGCCACTTCATTATTAATATGTAGAAATGCAACAGATTTTTGTACATTAATTCTGTATCCTGCAACTTTACTGAATTTGTCAGGAGTCTTCAGTTTTTTTCTATATAGAGTATCTGCAAATAGTAAAAGTTTTACTTCTTCCTTGCCAATTTGGACACCTTTTATTTCTTTATGTTGTTTGATTGCTGTATCTGGGACTTCCAGTACTATATTGAAAAAAGTGGTGAGAGTGGACTTCCTTGTCTTGTTCCTGACCTTAGGAGAATGGATCTCAGTCCTGCCCATTAAGAATGATGTTTGCTCTGCGTTTTTCATATATGGCCTTTATTATGTTGAGATATGTTCCCTCTAAACTTACTTTGCAGAAGGTCTTTATCATGAGTGGATATTGTACTTTGATATTGTACTTTGTCAGATGCTTTTTCTGTGTCTCTTAAAATGATCATATAGTTCTTATCCTTTCTCTTATTGATGTGGTGCATCACAATGCTTGATTTGTGAATACCAAATCATGCCTGCATCCCAGAAATAAATCCTACTTGACCGTGTTGAATGATTTTTTTAAATGTACTGTTGAATTTGGTTTGCTAATTTTTGTTTATGATTTTGCATCTATATTCCATTATCAAAGATACTGGCCTGTAGTTTTTTTTACTCTCTCTCTCTCTTTTTGTGGTGCCTTTATCTGGTTTTGGTATCAGAATAATGCTGGCCTCATAGAATGAATTTGGAAGTTTTCTTTGTTTTTCCATTGTTTGGAATAGTTTGAGAAGAATAGGTATTAACTCTTCTTTAAATGTTGGTAGAATTCACCTGTGAAGCCATCTGGCCCTGGGCTTTTGTTTGTTGAGAATTTTTTTGTTATTGATGCATACTTGGCTGATTATTGGTCTATTCAAATTTTCTATTTCTGTTTCAGTTTTGGTAGTTTATATGTTTCTAGGAATTTATCCATTTCTTCTAAGTTGTCCAGTTTGTTGACATGTACTTTTCATTATGTTCTCTTATTACTATTTGTATTTCTAAGGTGTTATTTTTCTTCCTTGGATCATGATTTTATTTATTGAGTCCTTTCTCTCTTTTTTTGTGATAAGTCTAGTTATAGGTTGGTCAGTTTTATTGATTTTTCTTCAAAGAGCCAGCCCTTGGTTTCATTGATCTGGTCTGCTCTATTGGTTTTCTCTTTGTTTCTATAGCATTTATTTCTGCTCTAATCTTTATTATTTCCTTCCTTCTGCAGGTTTTAGATTTGGTTGTTGTTCTTTTTGTAGCTTCTTTAGGTGCAAGGTTAGGTTGTTTATTTGAGATTTTTCTTGCTTCTTGAGGTAGCCTCTGTTGCTACATACTTCCCTGTTAGAACTGCTTTTGCTGCACCCTAGAAGTTTTAGACTGTTGTGTAATTTTCATTTCTTTTCATGTATTTTTTATTTCTTTTATATCGTGGTTGTCCCATTTATTGTTTAGTAGCATGTTACTTAACCTTCATGTATTTGTAATCTTTCCAGATTTTTCTTGTGGTTGACTTCTAGTTTCATAGCGTTATAGTCAGAAAGGATACATAGTATGATTTTGATTTTTAATTTGATGAGGCTTGTTTTGTGGGCTAATATATGGCCTATTCTGTAGAATGTTCCATGTGCTCCTGAAAAAAGTGTATATTTTGTTGTTTTACGATGGAATGTTTTGAATGTATCTGTTAAATCTGTCTGTTCCATGTGTCATCATTTCCTTTTTGATTATCTGTTTGGATGGTCTGTCATTGATGTAAGTGTGGTGTTAAAGTCCCCTACTATTACTGTATTATTGATTAGTTCCTTTATGTTTGTTACTAGCTGTTTTATATATTTGGGTGCTTCTGTGTTGGGCACTTAAATATTTACAATTGTTATATCTTTTTGTTGGATTGTCCTGTTTATTATTATATACCGTCCTTCATTGTCTCCTAATACAGTCTTTGTTTTTAAGTCTGTTTTGTCTGCTGTAAGTATTGCTATGCTAGCTTTCTTTTGATGTCCATTGTCCATTTGCATGATAGATGTTTCTTCATCCTCTCACTTTCAATCTGCAGGTCTCTTTAGGTGTAAAATGAGTATGTTGTAGGCAGCATATAGATAAGTCTTGTTTTTTTTATCCATTATGTCACCTTATGACTTTTGATCAGAGTATTTAGTCCATATACATTCAAAGTAATTATTGATAGGTATATATTTATTGCCATTGTATTACTTGCTTTGTTGTTGTTTCTGGAGATTTTTCTCTGATCCTTTCTTGGCTTTCTCTCTTTCATGTTTTGCTGATTTTCTTTAGTGATATATGTGGATTTCTGTCTTCTTTGCCTATCTATCAGTGATTTTTGATACATGGTTACCATTAGGTTGGCACATAACCTCTTCTGCAAATAGCAGTGTATATTAAGTTGACGGTCACTGAAGTTTGAACCCATTCTTTGCCCTTGTCCTTCCCATGTTGTAGGTCTATGTTGTTACATTTTACTTCCTTTTATTTTCAAGGTCTTTGACTTTTTTTTTAAAGAAATATTCATTTTAATAAAATGAACTTTTGTATTTCCTACATTTATACTGTCACTTTTGGTTTCTCCTTTCTACTCAAAGAGACCCTTTAATATTTCTTGAGGGCTGTTTAATGGTCATGAACTCCTCCAGTTTTTGTTTGTCTGGGAAACTCTTTATCTCTCCTATTCTGAGTGATAACCTTGCTGGATAGACTGTTCTTAACTGCAGAGTTTTCCTATTTAGTACTTTGAATATATCATGCCTCTCCCTTCCTGCTTGGAAAGTTTCTGCTGAAAAATCCCCTGCTAGCCTTATGGGTTTTCCACACTAGGGTACTATCTTCTTTTGTCTTGCTGCTTTAGCATTTTTTCCTTTATCACTATATTTTGCCAGTTTCATTACAATATGTCTTGGTGTGGGTCTGCTTTTTCAAATTTTGATGGGAGTTCTCTGTGCCTCCTGGATCTGGATATCTGTTCCTTTCCCAGATTAGATATTCTATCAGCTATTAATTCTTTGAGTAAATTTTCTGCCCTGTTTTTTCTCTCTTCTTCTGGGACTTTGATAATGCATATGTTATTATATTTGATGGAGTCACTGAGCTCCCTAAGTCTATTTTTGTATTCCATAATTTTTTCTCTGTTGCTTGTGTTTAGCATGATTACTTTCCATTAGTCTGTTTTCTAGGTCACTAATTTGTTCCTCTGCTTCTAGCCTGCTGTTCATTCCACCAAGCATATTTGTCATTTCATTTATTGAACCCTTTATCTCTGCTATATTGCTATATTATTCCTTATTTTGTGTTAAAGGTGTCACTCATGTCTTCACTCTTCTCAAGTCCAGCAAATAACCATATGATCATTACTTTAAATTTTCTGTCAGGTATGGTACTTAATATCTGTTTCACATAGATTTCTGGCTGTGGCCTTGCCCTGTTTTTCATTTGGGTATATTTCTCTGTCTCTCATTTTTTGTCTAGATCTCTGTGCCTGTTTCTCTGTGTTAGGAAAGTCAGCTACGCGTCTTGTTCTTGAGGGTAATGACCTTGTGAAGAAGAGTAGTGTAGTGCCCTGCCATGTAGCCATTCCCCAGGGTCTGGCACTTCTGGGAATGTCTCCAGTGTGTTCTGTGTGTGCTCTGCTCTTTTATCCTGGTTGCTTTGTCATCCAGACCTGTCATCTGCAGCACTCTCTTTACCTGTAGTGGGCAGTGTTTTCCCTGGCCTGAATTTGGCACATTTTAACTAGGTGTGCTCTGGTCTTTTGTGAAATGAGACCTGTTGTCACTGCCATCAGAGCCAAGGTTCCACCATACTCCCATGTCAGGAGATACCCTGTGAGCCAGGGTTTGGGCTGGTCTTCTGGGGAAGGGTTCCTGCCATGCAGGGACTGAGGCCCTGAAGATTGGGAAGAGTGATCCTTCTGGAATGTCGGGAGGGAAGGAGGCTTGGTATAAACAAGTTAGGTCAGAGTGTCAGGACTATCCTGGTTCTTTTGCAGGTGCCCCTGTGCTTATAATGAGGGGCAGGGTTGGGAAATGGCACTGGCCAGTTCTTTGTTCCCAGAGGGGTCTCCCTGTGAGTACTGTCTCTGTGAGACTCAGTCTGAGATGAGTGAATAACCTCCCTGCTTTGTGCCCATGAAGCAGTTTAGATTGCTGTTTCCATGTGGTATGTCCACAGATTGTCTGCCTTCTCTCCAAGGGCAACACTCAGGTCTCGATCCCTGTGAAGCCCACTGACCTTTAAAACTCCAGGCCTTAAGCCCTGCTGGATGCAAGAACTCCTGAAAGTCAGCCCCTCTTGCTTTCCAGGCCAGTTGCTATGGAGATTTGTTTTGCCCTTATGCTCCCCTGTTTGTTAGTTTGTCTCGCACCCATCTCCATGAATGTGGCTCACTCCCCACCTCAGTGACCACAATTTTTTCTCTCCCAAACCATGTCTCTGCACTTCCTGCCTTCTTCAGTGTGGCCTCTTCTCTCCCTTTGCTTGTAGAGTTTGTTCTGCCAGTCTTCAGGTTGACTTCTGGGGTATTTAGGATGACTTGATCATTATCTAGTTGTATTTGTGGAATGAGGTGAATGTAGGGTCCTTCCACTATGCCACTATCTTCCAAACTCTATATGAACTCATTTTTGATTAAGGAAGAATATCCTCCTCTCTGGTATACATAGTACAGATATTTTTTTCACAGTTTATCATTTGCCTTTTGGTTTCAAACACACATTTTAAATTATAATATGATTTCATTTCTCAGTATTTTCCCTTTTATTTAAAGCATGTGATTTTTATATCTTGCATTGAAATCTTTCTTCATACATTTATGGTTTGTTTTTTATTTATTTTTTATAGGGAATGTTTTCTTTTGACTGAACACTATTTTATTTTATCTTTAAAATGATTATTTGCTTTTAACTCCCTTGACTCGTTTCTCCCAGGCCCCTGCATTTCCTGCCTCTATATCTATGAGATTTTTTTTTTTAATTCCACATATGAGAAAGGTTGTATGTATTCTTTTTTTCTGTATTTACTTTTTCCTATTCTTGTGTTCACTCTTAATTAATATTCAATTTTCTGCTTCCTGTTGACATGATAAAGGCTTTGCCACTCCATCGTTTGGGTCTTGTACTTTAAGGTTGGAACTGACTGTGCATGAATACTATAGAGCCTTGGGATTCATGGAATATCAGAGAACATAGATATAGATGCAGCTGATTTGAACTACGTCTAGAAGGTCTGTACTTCAGACAGATATTGTTTGAGATTAGTCAATTTAGGGGCACCTGGGTGGCTCATTAAGTTAAGTGTCTGCTTTCAGCTCAGGTCATGATCTCAGGTCCCTGGATGGAACCCTTGTCAGGCTCCCTGCTCAGCAGGGAGTCTGCTGCTCCCTCTCCCTCTAGTCTTCCCCCTACCCTGCTTATGCTCTCTCTCTCATCTCTCAAATAAATTAATGAAATCTTAAAAAGATTAGAAAATTTAATAAAAGGCAAGGAATAAAGGGATTTAGTTAGAACTGAGATTGGAAAAGAGCACAAATGCAATGAGAGGATTCTTATGGGAACATATAGTCCTTTCAGGTGTGTGTGTGTATACAGGTGGAACAGTGCTATTTTAGTCTCTTCAGCTACTATAACAAAATACTGTAGATTGTTTGGCTTATAAATAATAGCAACTTATTTCCCACAGTACTGGAGGCTGAAAATTGTTAAAAAATAAAATTGAACCTAATAAAGTTGAAGATCTAATTGCTTTATTAAATGATTTCATTAATTAAGTAGGGGGGGTTCTAGGATCTTATACGGTATGCAAAGTTTTTATAGGAAGGAGGGAGGGGCAAGAAAGTCAATAATAAAAGAAAAGGATTGTTCCAGGCAAGGTCGCTATTCCTTACAGGGAGTGGTGGGTCTTACCGTGCAGATGACTTCATCTTTTTTGGGGGGGGATGGAGAGAGTCTGTGTGGAGACACTTTGGCATTAATCGAAAAATTGCTAACTGACGGTTAAGACTACATTTCTGGAGGAGGTTGAAACTGCAATTAAATTAGATATTAAGCTCCAGTTTGGGGACTTGGCCCAAGTAATGCCATTTGGGGCCTCTGGTTTTCTTTATTCAATAAAGTCCAAAATAAAGGTGCTAGAAGATTGGGTGTTTGGTGAGGCCACTTCCTCACTGACAGCTGTCTTTTTATGGTGTCCTCACACAGTGGAAGGGGAGAGCTGGTTCTCTAAAGACTGCAAGGCAGCAGTTCCCATCATGAGGGCTCTACTTTCATGAGCTAATCACCTGCCAAAGGCCCCACTTTCTCATATCAGCACATGGCAGCTAGGATTTCAGCCCCCAGTGAATTTTGGATGGACACAAACATTCAAATCATAGCATGTGGTGTGTAGATGAAAAAAACCCAGAGATCAGAGGTAGGGGATGTTTTGTGAGGGACCAGGAAGTGGTGGCATGATAGCCTACTGGGGAAGCTGCTACAGTGAGTCAGCTGAGCAATATCGCTCTGGAAGCCTGGGCTGAGTCTGTGAGCTGTCAGGGCTGAGAAGCAACTTGTACCTATGAGGCTTAAAAAAATGTGCTAGCTGTTTACCTGAAAGGGTCATGGGTCATTTATCCTGGTTGTGGGTGGTGGTTCTGATGTGACTCTAAAGATGGTTTTCCAGTTTATCAGAATCCAAAGGCAGTCTTTGCATTCAGTGATGCCATAAGTGTTTTTCACTTTGATCTAATTCAGTGGCTGAAAATGGTTCACTTGACTTGGTTCTCATCAGAGTAGATTTCCGTCCAAAGAAATTGCAGTGTCCGTACCTACAACTCTGAGAAAAAAAGTTGTGCTTGATGGTCTCCCCAAGTCAGTAGCATCTACTTGAACTCATTAGAATTACAAGGGAAAGAAAGAAGGAATGAGAGAGAGAAAGAAAGAAAAAAAGACAGAGAAAGGAAACTCAGTTTGACAGCTACCATGATGAAGAAGGAGGTGATGTGCAGATATGCAAGCTTTGAGGCTATGGAAGGAACAGAGCTGTGTTTCTGAATAGCACCATGGTTACCAGCTATAAAAATAATGAGACGAGGAGAGAAAAAATAAGAGTGCTGGAGTTTGAAGATTTTTTTTCTAAGATTGGTTTTTTTATCCACTTGTCTGATCAAATGAAAAGATCTTGTGGTTTGGGTTATCACGACTAAATTAAAAACCAAAACCAAATAATAAATTTCTCTTTAAATGCTCATTGCTAAATTTTCAGGGGTGTTGTGCTCTCTGTCCCTCCTCTTGACACCATGAATATTATGTTTAACGAATCACTGTGAGTAATCCGACTGCTGATCTCTAGTCAACATTCTGTGACGACTTTAACTTTGCCCACTACTTTTTAGGCTTATTATCACTGACGCAGTGACATAGTTGCTTGAATTTCAATGCTTTTTTGCATCCAGCTGTGGCCATTGATTCCCTCATTGAATATGATGGTGTTAAGCACAATAAGAAAGATGACTTAATGGGTCTTAAATGTTTACTGTTATTGAAACCATTCTGCAATTTTCATTACCAGAAGAAGTCCCTGTTGAAATGTTACTTTCCATTTCCCAAATGTTTTTTGTAAGCAAAGACACAAGGAAATGCAGTCCACACCAGCTGTTCCAGTCTAATTTAGAGAGAAATTAAGTGTTCACATCCAGTAAAACTCCACAAAAAAGGCTCTTCTTTTCTTAATGATGAAAGGAGCAAAGGGCATTCCATTCTTACAACTAAACGTAAGCTTGACATTTTTCCAACATTAGCATTCTTATATAATATGAAGACTAGTTCTTTTAGAAGGTGATTCTTTAATGTTAGAGGATATACATTGAAGGAGATCTGAGTGTGCCACCCCCAAAATAAGCACCTTTGACATAAGGAGTTTTTTGAGTTGCAGGCAATTGAGAAACGGAGTTCTCCACCCTGTCCCATTGGCTCAAAAGCAGGTCATAAATTTCCGTTTGTGAAGAATTCTGCTATAAGTGTTAAAAACACGTGTAACATATGAACATGGCTTGAAGGTAACTAGGGTTTTGCCGAGTAAAGGAACTAATAGTGTATGTAAGCAAAGAAAGGTGCATGAGGGCATAGAAAGTTCTATAAGCGCAGGCATCTGTCTGTTTATTTATTACTAAGTCTCCAGTACTTAGCACAGTACCTGGCAAACTAGTAGGTGCTCGGTAGATCCATGTTTCAAAATGAAGAATAGAATTTTTGTACCCTGTAGTTGCACGGATGCCGTCGGCAATGCTATAGCAGAGAAATAACATGATCTCATCTATTTGTTGCAGTGGCTAACTTTGATGTTCAATTATATAATTCATGGCAGAAGGGACAGAATTAAAGAAACTGGTCTGCAATATTTTAGAGGCATTTAAAGTCATTCATTCAGTGCTGTAGGAAAGACATTAGGGTTCAAACCCCTTGGCCAAGAAAGAATTCTTGAGACATCTTTGGTGTAAAAAGGTGGTTTTATTAAAGCAAAGGGACAGGACCCCATGGGCCGAAAGAGCTGCTCCGGGGGTCATGAGAAGTGGCCCACTACATATTTTCAAGTTGGGAGGGGATTAGGTATAGCATAAGCCTCCCAGGTATTTTGGCAATGAGATTTCTAGGATCCTGAGGGGGCTAGCTGTTGTTAGGAAAAGGTCATTTATTACTGTTCAGTAAAAAAACCTCAGTCATGAGACTCTTCAGATGTATATTGACGGGTTATATGCTTGAAAGATGATTTTCACCATGTATCATGGGTAGGGTAGGGGGTAGAAATAAAGGATGTTTCATTTTATGTGTTAAAGTAGATTTACAGTCTCCTGGGGTTTGGGCTAAGATTGCCTTTTCTCAGCAAAGTATCAACATAGATTGAGGCAGCTGACTTCCTAGAGGAAGGTCGCTCTGCCTGTTTCAAGGACTTGTCAATGGCTCTAAGTAGGGAGGAGATTTAATAAATTTTCTTCTATCTTTGTTTCCCACATCATTCAGCACATATTTTTTGAGGGGCATTGTGTATCTCACAAACTTGGTGGGTCTACTAAGGATGAAAAAGTTGTGGTTCCTGCTCACAGTGTGATTGGGGAGATAGAAACAGACTGCTGTCCTATGCAGTAACTACAGTGACAGATGTATTCCCAGGGGGGCTGTGTTGGCAGGCCCATCTTTGGGCATTGGGATCCTCTTAAGTTGAATCTATGTGGGTATTAATCAGAAGAGGACAGTTGAGCTGATGTTTCACAGAGATCTAGCATGAACCCAGATATCCGGGAGACTCAGCCTTGGATGTGTGCCAATGCTGTCAGTAGCACGCCATCTAGAATTCAGAGAGGAGCCAAGTCAAGGACAGTGGTAGAGGTGGTCAAGGGAATTGGGTGCTTATAATTACACATGCAGGACTTTGGATTTTATCTAGTTATTAACAAGGAACTACTGAAGTGGTATAGGCAGAGAGGAATGACATGGTCACATTTATATTTTATAGAGATCATTTTTAAATATGTGAAGGATGGATTGAAACAAAAGACAGGATTGATGTGGAGAAATCATTTGCATTAATTGAGAGAAATGATTAAGGAAGCTAGAGAATTTCTACACAGAATGATAGCTTTTATTCATTAAAATTAACTAGCAGTATCAAAGTAACTTGGTGTGGTTCTGGTTTAAGAGCGTTTTCTTTTGCTTATCTCTAATTATTCATAATTTGAAATTGAAAAATGCCTAGAACTTTGTTACTTGCCAACTTCTGTGAAATATAGTGGGAGTCATTAATACAGCAAAAAGAAAGCGGATTCTAATTTTAAGGACAGTCATTTTTCAGATCCAGAGGACCTAGATCTGAGTCTAGGCTGATTTTATTCTTTTTTTTTTTTTTTTTTTTTTTTTTTTTTTTTTTTTTTTTTTTTTTTGTAAAGTAGATTTTTTTTTTTTATTTGACAGAGAGAAACACAGCCAGAGAGGGAACACAAGCAGAGGGAGTGAGAGAGGGAGAAGCAGGCCTCCCGCGGAGCAGGGAGCCCGATGTGGGACTCGATCCCGGGTCTCCGGGATCATGACCCGAGCCGAAGGCAGTCGCTCAACCAACTGAGCCACCCAGGCATCCCTGATTTTATTCTTTAATAGAAGTAGTTCACTTGCCCCAATAAGCGACAATGCCTTCCAATAGATTTGGGGAGAGGATTCTAGTGTGGGTCCAGCATTACATTTTCCCTTTGGTCCTCAACTGCAAGCATCCCTTGATCTTAAATACCTTCTGTTTCAAAGAATGGCTGTAGAATATTTTCCTAGTTTGGACAAGAAGGAACTTCTTAAAGGAACCTAGTGATGACTAGACATTTTGTTCAGGATATGAGTGTTGCTCTGCCCTGCAGTATGCTGGGGATCCCTAGATGTGCCAGCTTCAGGACTGTTTACTTGGAGAGCCACTCCTCACCCCTGCCTTGCTAAGCATACAGGAGAGGCTACCTCTGCAGGCTTCCCTTTCAGCTGGCTTCTAGCCAGAGTCTGTCAGTGGAAGGCAGTGGAGAGATATGGGAAAGGGAGGTAAGGAGAAACTGTCTTCTTTCTCTGACTCTTGTGGCTTCTCTCTGTGGCTGCATCTCTTGCCTTTCAAGCCCATCATGGACTCAGCTACTTGCACTGGTCCAGGACTCTGGTAATACCGTGTCCTCCTTCGAGTTTTAGGACTATGCTATTGTCCTACTCTTAACTAACCACTACAGTGGCTTCACTGTCCTATGTTTGGCTTCTCTGCAATTCCATCACCTACACAACATGTTCCCTGTATGGACTTCTCTCACTTAAATTGTTACAGTGGTTTTGAACTGAGGAGACTGAGAGCCCTGCAGCCTCGACCTGACCTGTCCTAAAGGTACTGCCAGAGGCTTTGGTCTCCTCACAGGAAAGAATTCAAGAACAGACACAACATAGTGGACAAGTGACACAAGTGATAAAGTTTATTAAAGCCCAGGTTCATTCTTGAGATGTGGAAGTGGCTGAGCTCAAGGGAGAGCAGCCTAAGGAGGTTTGTGTTAATGAGGGGGCGGGGTGGGGGTGGGGGGGAGGGGATATTCATTGCTTGGAGCCAGGATCTTGGAAGCAGGGTTTCAGGACTTTTCTCCCCTTATTTGGCCAGGGGATTTCACACCTACTTTGTCAGCCACCTTGGCCTGTCTGGTCTGATCTGGCTTCTTGTGGCTTTGTTTTGGGTACTGCCTCAATAGGGCCCTGACATTCCGATAGCCTGGCCACGACTTCCTCTTTGTTGACCTCCAGGCATCCTGTGAGAACCTAACTGCCTCTTTTTGTTGTTGTTGATGTTAATTTTTTTTCAAGATTTTATTTATTTGACAGAGAGAAACACAGCGAGAGAGGGAACACAAGCAGGGGGGAGAGAGAGGAAGAAGCAGGCTTCCCACCGAGCAGGGAGCCCGATGTGGGGCTCAATCCCAGGTCTCCGAGATCATGAGAAGGCAGTCGCTTAACCAACTGAGCCACCCAGGCGCCCCTGTTGATGTTAATTTTTATTGTGATATGCTAGTCACCATAAAATACTTCAGTAGTTTTTGATGCAGTGTTCCAAGATTCATTGTTTATGCATCACACCAAGTGCTCCCAGCAGTACATGCCCTCCTTAGTACCCACCACCAGGCTCACCCGTTCTCCTATCCCCTCCCCTCTAAACTCTGTTTCTCAGTGTCTACAGTCTCCCCCTCTTTTTTCTCCCCCTTCACTTTTCTCTTCCTTCTACTAATGTCCTCCATGCTATTCCTTATGTTCTACAAGTAAGTGAAACCGTATGATAATTGTCTTTCTCTGCTTGACTTATTTCACTCAGCATAATCTCCTCCAGTCCCATCCATGGTGATGCAAAAGTTGGACATTCATCCTTTCTGATGGCTGAGTAATATTCCATTGTATCTATGGACCACATCTTCTTTATCCAGTCATCTGTTGAAGGGCATTTCAGCTCGTTCCACCGTTTGGCTATTGTAGACATTGCTGCTAACTACCTCTAACAATGTTTGTGTTCTATGTTGGGCCCTAACATAGGGAGGCCCAAGGCAAGTGGAGCTCTTTAAAGACTTGAGTTAATCATTTTGGATTAGACATTTTCAGTAAATATAATCAGTATCCCCAATACCCTATTCAAAGGAAAGATGCCACTCCACGGAAGAGGACTTCTGGGTTATATAAACAGAAACAAACAAAAGAACCAAGAATCTTGTCAAATTTCAAACTCTTTTATTAACAAATACAGAATTTTGCTTTGAAGAATAAATATTGTGGCAAGTTGCTTTAGTGAAATACTCTTTTTTTTTTTCATATTTCTCCTCTAATTCCACTCTGCCTGTCACCCCAAAGACATCTTTAGGATAGCTTCTTATGTACTTATCTAACTGGGCTGGTTTTTGTTTTGTTTTGTTCGTTGCAAGGCAGGAGGAAGAAGTAGAGGGTTCCTGAAGGCAGTGGTGCTTTGAATTCTGTTCAGCTCTGTAACCAATAACACTGGGTCTGTGACTAACTAGAGTAGAATGAGGATCTGTGATGGGAAGGCTGTTGAAGAGTTGTGGAATGACCTGAGGCCCCACGGAGGGCAGAGATCTCTGGATCTCAGAGGTAGCCAGGGCTCCCATCCATGGTCCCACTCACCTTCCTGAGCAGATAGATAGCAGGGTCTCAGGGGATTATTTCCTGGTGCATTTAAGATGTGTTCAAGAAACAGTTCATATTCTGTTAAAGGAAAGTATTATTCATGACACTTGTTAAAGCACAGTGAGGCTGACTTTATTCAGAGCAGGTGCTATCTCAGTAGGTATGAGGACCACTGCAGCGTGTCTTGCTATGAAGGAGAGAGCCTAGATTCAATTTCATACACAGTGTGGGCAAGTGAGAATTTATAGCCCAAGAGCAGGATGGGCATCAGTGAATGAAAAATTATTAACCGGAAACAACACAGGCTAAGGGGAATTCTGTCCAAACTACCCTAACAGGATTCTTGTCAAAGGCAAGCCAGGTGATTAGACATCACCTGGAGATGGTGCAGGATGAGGAACCTGATCAGATATCCAGGAAGGCTGACTGGTTTGACAGGATTTTTACTAAAATTGAACAATTCAGAGATGAACACAAAGCCTGAAAAGGAACTCAGAAGAGGCTGAGTAAAGTTTGGTCAATGAGAGAACCTTATCAGACTAGGTCCTTGTGACAGTGGTATCTTAAGGCTGCCACGGAAAGTCCAGAGTTTTCTGACCTGAAGACCCATGTGGACTGGGACTCTGAGTATTATGGTCATCACCAGAGCAGACTGATGTGGACCGTTGGCAAGAGCCTCAGTCCTCCTGAGTTACAGAAAGCTCTTGAGTCTTGGTCATCCCAAAATTCAGAGCTCCCTAATATGGTGAAAGTTGAATTTATTGTCACTCTTGAAGGATGGAGCCTATAAGTCAGAATTAAATTTATTTCAAGAAAATAAATAAAAGTAATACTAAATAAATGTATATCTGGATTTGCTCACCTAGATTTATATCTGTTGCAAAAGTAATCATATTCAGACCACACCTTTTAATTTGCAAAACTATTGCAAATTGTATTTTAACTACCAGATGTTAACAGCAAATTTGCTTAATAAAAGTAAGTAGAAAAGGCTACAAATGGAGAGATTAGGACCTTAGAAGCCAAAACAGAATAATCTTCATAAAATTAAATGCAAGATAAATAAAGACTTAGGGGTAATGGCTTATGCTAAGGCATGATTATGAGTAGTTATATAAAGCTGTTAAAACATGTTTTAATTTGAAGAATTGCAAAAATAGCCATCATGCTTGTATGTGATAGATCAATGCCAATGTATTATAGTATATTACAATGTATTACAATGTATTAGCTTTTCATATCCCTTCTGTATTGCTAAGTACAAGAAACAATTATTGAGAATATGTCTGTGTGCTGCTCTTATAGTAATAGGTTGGTCTGGGATTTTTAACCAGTCCATAGCATGCTTTCCTATGTTTAAATTTATTAGTAACTGTATCTCTTTTGGTGATATGCTTGCATGTCAATATCTTTTTACCTCATATATGGTTTCTAAATTTTCTAGAAATAACATTTGTCACTTTTGAAATTATTACAGTTTTTTTTCAAAGTCCCTAGTTACCTCACATTGGTGATAGGAAAGGTTAATTTATTCACTAATTTTTTGGAAGCACAAACTACATTATTTATTTTTATTTTTATTTTTATTTTTATTTTTTTTTAAAGATTTTATTTATTTGACAGAGAGAAACACAGCCAGAGAGGGAACACAAGCAGGGGGAGTGAGAGAGGGAGAAGCAGGCTTCCCGCCAACCAGGGAGCCCGATGTGGGGCTTGATCCCGGGTCTCCGGGATCATGACCTGAGCCGAAGGCAGTCGCCCAACCAACTGAGCCACCCAGGCGCCCCTATTTTTATTTTTAAAATACATTCTTTATATAAAAGTGATATGGAAATTCAATTTACTCCAGATGGAAGATTTTAAATAGAATTTTGAATTCTTTATATTAACCAAATGGGATCCTTTGGTCTTTATTCCAGCCCATAAAGAAGTTTATGAAACAGAGCAACAGAGAGTGTATTTCAAAGCAAGTTGGCTTCACCAGTGGTATATAAAGGCATTCATTGGCATTCTGGATCATATGGTGACCTTGTGCTAAAGATAAAAAAAGATTTGGTTTTATATTTAAATTGTTTTTGATAGTGCTTTGCAGTTGGCTAACTCATGGTGTTTCACTCTATGACATTACTGACACACTAAGTCACACAGTGAAAACCCATCATTATAACATGTTCTATGGATATTCTTTACTGACTTGGGAAGCAGTTTGTTGTGTTAATAGTGTCTCAGGTTTTAGAAACAGACTGACATTAAAATGTGGATCTGCTACTTAATAGCTGAATGACCTTGGATATGATGCTATCTCCAAACTTCAAAGACTCTTCATATGGGAAAAGAGGATCCTATATCCTCTGTATATTATTTTTGTGTATATGTCTTCTCCCTAAATGATGCTGCTGTTCCAGAGAGCTGCTTTTTTTAAACTTACTTGGTGTTGGAGATCTTTATACACTGTTATATGGACAGTCCTGTAAGGCACCCTCAGGATGGGTTTAGCTAAGTTGACTTAACCACTTCCCTCTTGATGGACTTTTGAATGGTTTCTGGTGTTTTACTATTAAAAATAGGCTAACATGAAAATCCTTATATTGGGTTATTTACCCTGAAGAAGCAATGATGAGAGGGTGGAAGGGGTTATGGTAAAGAATGTAGCACCTTTATTAGCTAGAAAGAAAACATTTTCTTTTTACAATTGCATGACCATGTGCCTCTTTTTGTAAAAAGCAATTTTGGGCAGAATGGAGTAGTTACCTCCTTAGAGAGTCTCATTCTGTCAGGCAAAGCTAGTCTTTTATATTTTGTGAGTTTCTTTTGAGCTAAAGCAGGGCAATTGCTCTTCTAGAGATTCTTTTCTTTGCAATGTACAGAAATATCTTCGTCTACATTAGATATAAACGATTTCCCATTCCTGGATTTGTCTAATTGCGTAGTTTGAGAACATTTAATTTGTTCTGTTAATTTTTCTTTTTTCTAAAAGAGTGAGAATGTCTTCAAAAGACTCATTAAAGCCTTATAATTCAGAGATGGAGCTAGCTTGGCTAGCTTATCTATCAATAAATTGATACTTTTTTTTCTTACTAAGTTTTTTAGCATCTCCAGGTCCCATGAAGAAATGTGTGACTTGATAGATATCAGGGTATCCTAGGCTATAAATTCCCAAGATAAACTTCAGTTCTTCAGTGAACTCCTGTCCTTTTTTCCACCTCAGTTATAAATCATCAACAAGTAAAGTGAATAAAGCACTTGTTAAATTATCATTTTCATGGAGACCAGAATATTTTTGGGAAGGCAGGAGTCAAATAAATGCTGGAAGTCTCAGAAATCAGAGATTAATTCATCCTTCTCTTTTTAGGACGAGACTTTTGGCTAATGCATTTTGACAGGTAAGATTTCCTTAAATAATGTGAAGTTTGGAGCTCTTTGGGGTCAGATTTAGATCATAATATAAAACAATACAGTAGTATTGTTTTCTTAATAAATTGATACTTTTTTTTCTTACTAAGTTTTTTAGCATCTCCAGGTCCCATGAAGAAATGTGTGACTTGATAGATATCAGGGTATCCTAGGCTATAAATTCCCAAGATAAACTTCAGTTCTTCAGTGAACTCCTGTCCTTTTTTTTTTTTTTTTTTTTTTTTTTTTTTTTTTTTTTTTTTTTTTTTTTTTTTTTTTTTTTTTTTTAGGATGGGAATTTCTTAACTTAGGGAATTTCTTAACTAGATTATGCAATTCTAAGCTAAGCCAAGATTTGAACCTATGAAACGAATATGGTTGATCATCATCTTCAGCTAAATTACAAGAATTTAGGAAGAAATATCATGTGCTCGATATGTTTAAGAAGGAGAGAGAGGGTGTCGTGAATATGCTAGAGGAACAGAGGAAAGAACAGACCAAAGGATCAGCTCAGAGGAGGCTGATCCACATCCAGTGAGTTTGACTTTAGGTACTGTATGTTTTTATTCTTTTTTCTAAAGAGCTCTTAAGGGAAGCAATTTTAAGTTTTAGAGGCCCCTTCATAACTATAAAAAATATAGCTCAGTAAGTGTTGGAAATTTGGAACCTCTCTTTTCTAGACATCTCACAAAATGATAATTTTATTCATAGCCCAAGTTCCCCTAGCATGGTCCATAAAATTCAGAATTGTATATGGTAAAATCCTGCCAGAATTTAAGAAGTTGGACAACAACCCACAGGTTCATTGAAATGACTGAGCAATTGATTGAAAACCAGAGAATCTGAGAATCAGATCCTTTGGGGTCTAGCATCACTGCCCCCCACCTCCCATCTTATTCATATGTCTCACTAGGTAGTAAAACAAAAGAAACAAAAGGCTTATATGCAGAATTGTAAAGATAGAAGGGTAAAAGCTTAGGCAGCCCTTCCAAAGGAACAGAGCACTAGCCAGGAGGAAGATTGGCCCAACTGTAGTCACCGGGACTCCTAAGACATCCACAGGGTGCCTGGCAAATTGGAGGGGCCTGTGCTGAGCCCCAGAATACCCAGTCCTGATTTGAGTCGATGCCTCAAAACTGTGGAAGGAAATCAACCAGAACATCGCTAAAACCTTTATTTAAAAATGACAGGTAGGCGGTACCTGGGTGGCTCAGTCATTGGGCGTGTGTCTTTGGCTCCCTGCTCAGCCCCCTGCTTGTGTTCGCTCTCTAGCTGTGTTTTTCTATGTCAAATACATAAATAAAATCTTTAAAAATAATGTCAGGAGGATTCAGAAGGGAAGATGGAATTTTTAGTGAAGTTTAGCAAGGAAGGCTCTGTTGATACTCACCTAAAAATCATTCAGAGATGGTTCTAGTGTATTCACTACCGTCGTTTGGAAATTTGGAGGCTATCAAGAGGGTGGGAAGGAACAGAGGATAAAGGCCATGTGCGAGAGAGAATGGAAAGAGGGCCCAGCTGTGTGGGTCAGGCTCATCAACAGTCACAGTGGAAAATTCTTAGTGCTATCTCTTACAAAATGAATACAAATATTTATTGAATAAATGAATAAAAGAATGAACAAACAAGTGAAAGAAGTAAAATGGAGTGCAACAAGATTTCTCTGGAGTAACCCAGTACTTCAATAGGATTGTTTAAGAATTTTTGTGAAATAGCTTTGGATTACAAGTTGAAGGATAGAGTTTAGAACATGGGGCAAGAGGGATGGCTATTCAGCTGAGAGAAGAGAGAGTATAAATGAGAACTGGGGAAAAACTAGGGAAGGGAAAAGGAACGGTAAGTAGCATAATTTTTTTTCTAGCTCTAGATTCTTTCTAGGTCTAAATTCTTTAATAAGGTAAATTAGAGTGAGGTAAGAGAATACTTTAAATTCCTAAGGATTTTAAGTATTCCAATGCTGGATACCTGTGACACCATCTGTCATGGGAGATGATTCACATTAGTAAGCTGCCATTTTATTATTTTGTTCTTTCTAATTTTTAAAAAGAATTTATTTTTTGAGAGACAGAGAGAGTGTGCACCCGGGGGTAGGAGCAGAGAGGGAGGGAGAGGACAGGGAGAAGAATCTCAAGCAGACTCAGGGCTGCGCATGGAATTCATCGTGGGGCTCAATCTCCTGACCCTGAGATCATGACCTGAGCCGAAATCAAGAGCCAGATGCTTAACTGACTGAGCCCCCCAGGCACCTCAGTTTTGTTCCTTTTCAGTGGGTGTTGTAATTTGCTGGGGTCTCCAAAAGGTGTCAAAATGACAAGTTTGATACTTTGAAACCAGTGGACTGCTTGCCAAAAGAGCCCTCTGATCTTGCTTGGCCTCAGTGGCAACACACACAACATACAACATACAACACACAAAATACAACGTACCAGTGGGCCAAAGCTACACGGCCGCTCTCAGTCCTCTGTGTTGATCTCTGCTCTTGGCAATACCATAGCCTCACAGCTTGCAATATTATGAATCATAGCCTTGCCTTTTCATTTTATTCTTTATTTAGTCCTATAATTATCTAAATGAGCTTTGAAATTGTGAGCTGAGCTTCAGATTAGTCTCTGACTTTGCTATTCCCAGACTAAATTTGGTCTAATACTTTATATTTCTTAAAAAGAAGAAAGAGCAAAGTAATTTTTCAGAGATTGTTCCAAGTTCTCATTCCTTGCCCTTTTCCCTTCTTTTCACCCAGGGAATAACCACTGTCCTGAAACTAGAGTGATTTTTTTTTTCTCTGTATGTTTCTGTATTAATTACTCACCTGCAGAGACCACCAGGGACACTCCTGTATTTGAGTAAGTTGGGTGTATTTCAATGAGGGAGGGACGTGTGAGGAATCTCAGACTGTTAGAAAAGACTTTCAATTGATTAGGACTTGTGTTAGGAGATTTTGGGGGTAGGATCTAAGAAAGTGGGTTTTGCTTTGGATTGTTCTACTGTTAGCAGGGAGTAATTCTGTGATTGGGTATCTCAGTAAGTCTTACCTAAAAGGAGGAAAGAACAGATAGGCTGAACAGATAGGCTAAAGCTTTAATTGGTAAAGAAGCAACAATTGCTCATTATTAGGTAGCATACGGGATGTTTGGATGATATCTAAGTTTGCCTTTTTCAGCACGAATGCATAGCAGTCTTGTCTTTATCCTGATCCATCATGGTCACAGAATGGCCTTGTCTGATACTGATTTTCTGCAAAATTATTTATGTCTGATAGAAGAACCTGAAGTCCATGTGTTATGAAACTCTTAGAAGTAAGTTCTAGGTTACTCTCTAGTTAATAGTATCCGCTCTACTCACAGGTGTCAGGGTGCTTCTTTCACAGACGTATATGCATTTATACATATATGGATGTGCATGCATACCTGATTTATGATCTATTTAATTTTGATATTTTCCTTAAAATTTACACAGGAGGCATCATGCCGTATGCATGATCTTTAATAATTTGCTTGTTGAAATGTGCCTTCTTGATGCATCTAGTTCATTGCTTTTAACCGTGTGGTGGGTCATTGTACGAATAAGTGGTATTAGTCACCTGTAGGTGGACAGTGTAATTGTGTGGGTCTGCTATTATTTTAATTATGGCGGAAGTGCTGTTGAGTATGAATATAAATGTCTGTTACATACATGCATATGGGTTTCTCTGTGGTGTTTATTCTAAAACAAAATTACCATTTCAGATTTACTAGGTATTGTCAAGTTGGTCTCCAAGCCTGAACTGTATACATTTTTGCTTTGTCCTGTATTGGATGGAGCTTGTTTTCCTGAATCTGTTTTCAAGCTTAAATTTTGTCAGTTTTCTGGGTGTGCATTAGACTCTTAATTGCCATTATGATATAATTTTCTGTAGTTATTAATGAGCTGCCAATTTGTTTGTGCTTTTGTGGCCATTCAGTTTTTTAATTTTGTGGATGACTTGTATTATTTGTTCATTTTCCCATTGAATTTGGGGTCTTTTGCTTATTGATTTGTAGTATATTTTTATGGATTTTAGACACTATTCATTTGAAGTCTTTTTCCTTTTTTGTGTTATTTTCTCACCCAGGACATTTTAATTGTAACGTGATGAAGTTTATTAGTTTCTTCCTTTGTGGTTCATGTTATTCATCTCTTTAAAAAAATCATACTCTGGGGGCGCCTGGGTGGCTCAGTTGGTTAGGCGACTGCCTTCAGCTCAGGACATGATCCCGGAGACCCGGGATCGAGTCCCGCGTCGGGCTCCCTGCTCGGTGGGGGGCCTGCTTCTCCCTCTCTCAGTCCCCCTGCTTGTGTTCCCTCTCTAGCTGTGTTTCTCTCTGTCAAATAAATAAAATCTTTAAAAAAAAAAAAAAAAAAAAAATCATACTCTGTCCTGATGACCTAAAGTTGGTCTTTTGAATCTTCTTCTGAAAGTTGTAAAATGCTATTTTTCACATTAGGTCTTTACTTGGACCTGACCTGGTGTGTGTGTATGTATGTGTGTGTGTACTTTGAGGTGGGTACCTAATTTTCTTTTTGAACCATGCACATCTTTCCCTTCTGATTTGTGATGTCACCGCATTCCTGAGTCTGCTTTCTATGTGTGGTTGGATCTAGAGCTGAGATCTTGTATTTCCTTAACATTCTTTAATTTGACAGTATCTCAGTGTTTTAGTTACTTTTTCTTCTTCTATTTCTTTTTTTAAAATTTAAATTCAATTAACCAACACATAGTACATCATTAATTTCAGGCTAATGTTCTGTTTCTTCTTCAAAGCTGCTTTATCTATTTTGGGCGCTTTATGTTTCTGTATTGCTTTCACATTCATCGTGTTATGTTCCTTGGATTTCTTCTGGAAATTTACTAAAATTGCCTTAGTTTATAAAATTGTGGGGAAAATATCCAACTTCAAATATTGAGACTTTTTATTAGTGAACATGGTATAATATCAGTGTGTGTTGCAGTAAGGTTTTCTTAGGTTAAACTATCTTTGTATTCCTTCTACTTTGTTATTATATATTATTTTTTACACTTTAATTAGAGTTTTTGCATTTCAGCTCATAATTAAAATCAACTTAAATTTTCCTTTTTGATGATGTCCTTTTCTGTCTTTAGCATCAAGATTTATTTGGTATCGTTGTATTTAATCGCAAAACTTGCTCTCTATTTTGCAAAGATTTGTTTAAAATAGGAATTAAGGTTTTCACAGGGCTTTCATTTAATACTCTTTGGCTCTTGCTCATCATCAGTGGGTACATTTTTAACTACAGATTCATTCTTTAAATTGTGATAATGATATTCAAGTTACTGTTTCTTTTCGAAGTGTTCAGAATACCCTTTTCACATTTTGTAAAAACCTTAATTTATGGTCTTTTATTTTTTTCAAAAGTTTCATCATAGCTATATCCTATTATATCTAAAATGTTCTTTGACTTTTCTCATTTGTTCTTGATAAAATGTGCCAGTGGTTTGTTCACTGTGTTAGAGTCATCATAAAGAATGCCCTCTTCCGTGTCTGGTTTCTATCACGTACCATTTTTCTTGTGAGACTCACCCATTTTTCTGCATATAGTAGTTAGTTAACTCATTGTCACTACTTTATAGTATTCCACAGTATTTCATACCACAGTTTATTTTTTCACTCCAGCATTAATTGATATTTCAGTTGTTTTCAAGATTTGGATCCCCTGGAAAGAATTGCTTTGACTCTTGTGTGTCTTTTGCTCACATGCATATATACATTTCTGAAAGGTATATTCCCGAGGAAGAAGAGTGCTGACTCATACAGTTTGGATATGTTCAGATTTAATAGCTAACAAAGAGTTTTCCCATTTGAACTGCATCCATCAGTGTATGCAACCAAGTTCCAGCTGCTCAGTATTGTCACCAGCATTTAGTCTTGCCTGTCGCTTTCATCTTACCATTCTGACTCGAAGGACTTCCAAATTTACAAAGAGATCTGAACTCAGCAGTCAACATTTTTGAAACTTTTACATATGTCAAAGGAACATTTCGTCTAAATACGAAAAACAGTTTCTCTAACAATAAGTGGTGCTTTAGGTATGTTAGGCCAAGTATTAGATTTACTGAAGTTTTGAAACTAGAGACTGACCTTTGCTTTATTACTGTGTTACACTGTATGATAGATTTTGAAACATTTGTGCTCAGTTTCCTAAAGCAAACTTTATGAAAGAATCATGGATATGGCTGTGAAAACTGTTCAGAAAATTTGTGTAAGTGATATGAATCATCACCAGTGTATGGAAGTGTTGAAAGAAGTAGAAGACAATGAATCTTAATGATCTTGTGTTCTTTGCCAATGCGTATTGGTTGAGTCATGGAAGAATTTTATAAAGATATGCAGTTAACTCCATTCAAGATTTCTTGAAACAAAACTAATGCTTGCCAAATATTCAATAATCGGGGACAGAAATGGCAATGTGATTTACATTTTGTCATTAATATCACACTGCATACGAATAAGCTAAATTTGAAGTTCCAAGGAAAGGAAAGCTTATTTTTGATTTAGCGAGACAGCTATGAGGATTTATTTTGAAACTGAAACTTTTCATAATACGAGTCAATAATGATTCTATACATTTTTCTAAAATGAATCAGTGTGTAGAATGTTGTAATTAACAGCATTATGTAAATTGGCTATAAAAGTAACAGGAAAAATTTGAAAATTTTTTGCTCTTGGTAAATTTGGTTTTTTTTTTTTTAATTCATGCAGTATCTCTGTGAATTTGATGCTAATATTGAGATGACATGAAGTTAGTTAATTAACTTTGGACAGATACACTTTTGAAACATTGTTTTGAAACTGATACGCTTTCTTTTTTTTTTTTTTTTTTTTTTTTTTTTTTTTTTTTTTTTTTTTTT
>PITA01007100.1:0-94460 GCA_004023965.1 Spilogale gracilis | reverse complement strand
TGTTTCAAGATTCATTCCCCATTCCCCACACCCAGTGCTCCCCGTTTTAGGTGTCCCCAGTACCCACCACCAGGCTCTCCCATCCCTCCACCCCCCTCCCTCCAAGTCCCTCAGTTTGTTTCTGTGTTCAAAGTCTCTGTTGTTTCGTTTCCCTCCCTAGATTACCCTAGTTCCCATTTGCTTTCCTTCTGCCACTGTCTTTTATCAAAGGTAGAACTTTCCGCTTCCTGCTTCCTTGCTTTCCGCCCCGCCCTTCACTCCTGGCTTTGGCCCCATCTACCCTGGAGTCCTAACTCCTTTTTACCAATTCCCATCACTCCCCCTTCATATTTCACTTCTGCAGGAAGCCTTCCCTGAGATCTCCTCACAGACTATACAGATTTGTGGCTGTCACAGATGGATGGAGAAAGGGAGAGAGAGAAAGGAGAGATCTAGAAAGAGAGTACACACTTGATCTCTGGTGGTAGGAATATGGTGTTTTTATGTGTTTTTTTTAAGATTTTATTTATCGGGGCGCCTGGGTAGCTCAGTTTTTGGGCGTCTGCCTTCGGCTCAGGTCATGGTCCCGGAAGTCCAGGGATCAAGCCTCACATTGGGCTCCCTACTTGGCAGTTAGCCTGCCTCTCCCTCTCCCCCTCCCCCTACTTGTGTTCCCTCTCTTGCTGTGTTTCTGTATAATAAATAAGATTTTATTTAGCCATTTATTTGATACACAGAGAGAGAGAGAGAGAAAGAAAGCGCAATCAGGGGGAGCAGCAGACGGAGAGGGAGAAGCAGACTCTACACTGAGCAGGGAGCCTGCACAGGGCTCGATCCCAGGACCTCGAAACCATGACCTGAGCCGAAGGCAGATGCTTAACCCACCGAGCCACCCAGGCGCCTGGTTTTATGCTTTTATCTTACTTCCAGGTGCGGTACTTCCTACTTCTCTAAAATGCACAATACTGCTTCTGTAATAACAAGTGGAGAATTTATTCTACAGAGAGCTCCACGCATATGCAAAGTGAGACGCTGGCAGGCGTGCCTACCATGTTAGCATCTGCAACAGCAAAAGATTAGAAGCAATCTAAATGTCCATCCACAGGGACATTTGATCATGTGAAAGCTCTTAATGAACTGATATGGAGTCATTCAACACAGAGAACTGTGTGTCTACAATGCTATCACGGTCTAAAAACAGAGAGGATGGTGGGAGTATTATCTGTGTTTGCTTGTATGCGGTTAAAGAAATTCTGTAATAAACAAAAGAATTGAACAATTACTATAGAGGTGGGAAAGAGGAGCCACACAAAATGGGGGGTTGGAGACGAGCTTTTTGCTGTTCACTCTTTCGTGGGGGAGGCCGTAGAGCAGTTGAAAGCATTATCTTCTCCCCAAGAAAACCTCTTTTAATAAGACTTGGTCATATCTTTAATAGTTTGCACTCCTTCTGAACAGAAGAGCTCACCAAGAGAGGGGTAGGCACAGGGTAGCATGGGACTCTCCGGGGCCTTGAAGGCCACTGTCAGCACAGGAAGGCTGATGGTCTGCAGGCTCGCTTACCGATTGATCTTCCTCTTCTGCTGGGATTTAATCACTGTGCTCTCCTCATCCCTCTTCTTCAGCACCTGGAAGTTGTACTCCAGTTTCTCTTGGTTTAGCTGGTAAGTTGCTTTCATCTGCTGAAGCTGCTGCTCAAGAACCTACAGTTCAAGTTTTAAAAAAAAAAAAAAAAGCATAATCCTCACGGGCCTGGTGTCACCGGTTGTACCTGAGGTCCCTGAGCCCTGGAGTTCTGAATCATGTCAGAGGAATTGGAAGAACAAGGGCCTCTACCTGAATTCTGAGAAAATCTGTCATTAGGGGCGAATGAAAGGCCAACCAAAAAAAATACCCATCCTTCGGGCGCCTTGGTGGCTCAGTCGGTGAAGCGTCTGCCTTCAGTTCTGGTCATGATCCCAGGGTCCTGAGGTCGAGTCCCATATCAGGCTCCCTGCTCAATGGGGAGCTTGCTTCCCCCTCTCCCTCTGTGCTCTACCTATTTCTCTCTCTCAAGTAAACAAATAAAATTTTTACAAAAAATATCCATCATTTGGCTGCAAGCTTAAAGCCTGTGTCCCTAGAGCCTGAGAGAGATGACATTTAGAGCCTTCCAGTCTGGCCCGCCCTGCGCTCTGCACCGGACCCTTCGGAGATACACACCGCCCCAGCAGAAACACCATACAAGTTCATGTTGCCAAGAGGTGTCCCCACTCTGACCTCTAACTGGCAGTGTTGGTGTTTAACAGCTGGTGTTCATTTTAAAGAAGACTAGACATAACCATCCTTTCTTTATGGATTTCCATTACCTGTATTCATTCATTCAGCAAATACTTATCTGAGGGCCTGCTATATGTGAACACTTTTCCAGGGGCTGCTGACAAAACACTGGGGGAAAAGGCACAGTCTTGTACTACCTAGGGGAGGGACAAATCCACAAGCACTGGTGACAGGAAGTAAGAGAGGGGTAGGGTAGGCACAGGGTAGCATGGGACTCTCCGGGGCCTTGAAGGCCAGGCAGGCATCCCCAAACAGTTGGCACCAGCCTGTCGGAGACCTGGAAAATGACTAGGAGTCACCCAGGTGGACGCCTCAAGGGACAGAACTCCAGAGAGGCAAGGGGAGTGAGGTGCTTTGGGGAAACCATGAGCATGTCGGGTGTGAGGTATGCGGCAGGGAATGGTCAGAAAAGAAGCTGACCAAGCAGTGGAGCAGTAGAGAGAGATCACTCTGGAGGGGCCTCAGTGGCGGAGTCGGTCAAGCATCCAACTCTTAGGTTTTGGCTCAGGTCGTGATCTCACGGTCATGAGATCGAGCCCCACGTTGGGCTCCAGACTGAGCATGGAATCTGCTTGGGATTCCGTCTCTCTCTGCTCCTCCCACTCATGCTCTCTCTCACTCTCTAAAATAATAAATAAATCAAGGAAGGAAGGGGGGAAGAAGGAAGGAAGGAAGGAAGGAAGGTAGGTCACTCAGTGGGTAAAAAAAAAAAAAAAAAAATTGTCAAGAGCGGGACAGGGCTAAAGACAGAGCAAATAGAGGCAAGCTTGCTCTGGCCTTTCCTGAGAGGAAATGCAAGAGCAGAGGATGCAATTAAGTGTAATCAGAATTTGACAATAGGGACATGTGACATGTGGCATCTTTCAAGCCTCCTTCCACCATCTCCTTCCACGAGGCTAAAGAGCCTTGCCAAGTTATCATCTTGGGAGGTGAGTCCAGGCAGTGTCCCCTCCCCGCTCCAGACTGTCCCGAAGGAGGGTAACTGGCCAGGAGGTGATGCAGAGAAGAACAAAGGCACTGGCATGGATAACCGAGAGAAGCAGTCAAGAGCACCCTGTTTAACTCTCCCAGAGAGTCTAAATCTCCATTATGGGTTGGAGTGAGAATTCTGAGAAATGATCTATGCCCCTGTGCTCCTCGCAATGATCTATGCCCCTGTGCTCCAGATGAAACCAGCCCTGCTGCTTCAATGTGACCAGCCCTGGACATCAGGAAGGCCACTGACCTAGGAGGTGGCTCAGTACAAAGTCCAGTAGAAAAGCACCTCATTGGATGGACATAATCTGAGAAGGTATGAACACTCCCCGGAGTTGCTCTATTTGGAATGACAGTGAGCGGCTGAGCCCGAGAGCCTGGTGTTTGCTCTGATGATGTCCAGGGACCCCCTCTTTCCTGTAGCTTTGCAATAAGCCCCTATCACCACGACAGCATCTCCCAAATTTCAGCCATAGGACAGCTTTTACATTTATAAACTAGTGAGAGCACGTGAATTACAAATGCAAGCTCTAGCAATGAGTGTTCGTGTCAATTTCACTCTTGACGGCAGATTATTAGATAATACTAACTATGGAAACCGACTCTGTTTTTCCTACATAATACATCTTTTTTTTTTTTTTAAGATTTTATTTATTTGACAGAGAAAAACACAGCCAGAGAGGGAACACAAGCAGGGGGAGTGAGAGAAGGAGAAGCAGGCTTCCTGCCCAGCAGGGATCCCAATGTGGGACTCAATCCCAGGTCTCCAGGATCATGACCTGAGCCAAAGGCAGTCGCCCAACCAACTGAGCCACCCAGGTGCCCCTACATAATACATCTTGAAAGGAAAACAAAATCACTGACTCAACCTTTTTTGTTAGTTTTGTGAAACCACCACACGCACCTCAGCTAGCTGAACACAGCTCACAAAATTCTGAAGTAATCAAGCCGCATCTTTTTCTTTGTGACCTGAAGGAACTCACATCTGAGCTGATTTTATAGCCAAAACAACAAACAAAGAAACTCTGTCATCTGCCGGTTCTCATTTGCATTCCCTTGCTTGCGCTCCAGGTTAATTATTATTAGCCAATTTTATTTTCTCTTGTGGAACACACCTGCTCCTGCTCTTTGCTAGAATATGTTCCTAGGAGACTGATACATGGAAGGACTAGCAATGCAACACGCACTGTGGGCTTTCCATCTCTAGGGGATCCCAGATCAGCTGCTCGGTCACCCCCAGCTCTGGTCCAAGACCTCTGCGGCCTCCGCCTTCACGATGCAGCTTGGGAGTTACTGGCAGTGTTGTTAATGAACTTGCAGAACTAACAGTCTCATAGTCTCACCCAACAGAGTCGACAGCAGCAGCTGCATGAATTATGTGACTCATTTGTTTTCAACACCTTCTACTCAAAATAATTTTGGTAACGGTGGCTCTATTCATTATTTCAAGGTTTAGTCTCAACATACAGCCATCCTTGGTTGTCATCGTTGTATATGGAAAATAGTTTTATATTTTAAAATTGTAACTTATTTTGTTAACTATGCTGCTTCTTCAATTATCCAAAGATACTGTAGCAAAGCTGTACTTTATGTTCCCAAGACTAATGGCAAAACATCCCCTTTGGTTTTTGTGAATAATTTATAAAGATTACAATCTAACCTGCCACAAAAGGCCTTCAGTGTAGTGGGGGCTTCAGTGCAAGGGTTGATCCCCCTTCCCCTTCTTCCTGCATCAGTACAAGCGTCTCCCCAGCTGCTTTCCACGCCATCCCCACAAGCTCCTGAAAACCAGCTGCCATGATTGCCCCAAGCAGAATGGAAATTTGAAACAGCCCTTCCCCCAGTCCTGTGGGCTGACCTCAGAGAGCCTGCTGGGCCCCTTCACCTCTGCTCTCGGGTCCTGTGCCTTGTCTATCTTTGTGCTTTGCACAATGTAAGTTCACGGTATTTGTTAAAGAAGTAACTTGGATTTGATTTTTTGTGATTAATATTCTGGTATTAAAGGTAAGAGTCCTGAAAGTTGAAATAAACCATTTTACCATTTTAAAAGCACAAGTGGGAACCAAAGTAAAAAATATTTGCTTCCTGCCTCAAGAACTAAGTATTTCTAGTAGTGTTACTGGGATGGGGGGGCCGCTGGGGTAAAATCCTCCTCGAGGGCATAATGCTTACTGGCTTCTGTTTGCTCATTAATAATATCATCTTATTGTCAATAAGCACTTGGAAAATATACATTCTCTTTTTTACTTCTTGTACTTTACCCATCAAGTCAAATCTGTGTATTGGATCCTTCATATTTTTACAGTTCGCAAAAATTTTATTTGTATATTTCAGAACTGATACCATCCTATGAATTACTTAGGAAGAGCAAATTTGATGTTGAGCTGTATCTTCTTGACAAAAATTGATGCTATTTGACTTCACTGTCTAGTGAAAGTTCACCTAAGGGGTATTACGATCAAGTTCGATCTACTAAAAGACCCACATATGGCAATATGATAACCCCTGATTTATCTGTTCCTAGTTAAAGGGTAACGTGATACAGTATACTCCCGGTTTACATTCTAACATAGGAAGTGCACACACTTCCCTGCTCTGAATATCTCCATCTGTCTGCCTCCCGCATACCCACATTCCACAGGTAGGCCAACTAGGCAGGGGAATCCAGGAGACGCGGGTCCCCCAGGCTCTCTGCCTCTCCATTGCTCACCTCCCTAGTCTTCCATCACCTCTTACCCCCAATATCTCCCCACATCCCAGAATTTTTTGGCTTTTTTCAAGCTTTTGAGAATTAAATTAAGAACGTGAGGTTCTACTCCTACAACTCAATAGTAAAATAATAATAATAATAATAATAATAATAATAATAATAAACTACCCGATTAGAAGACATACAAATGGCCAATAGTTATGAAAGTCACTACTTATCAGGGAAATGCAAATCAAAGTTACAATGAGATATCCACTTCATGCCTCTTAGGATAGCTATTGTCAAAATACCAATGACGACAAGTGCTGGCAAAGATATGGAAAAGGACAGCCCATGCACCACGTGGCAATGCAAACTGGTGGAGTAGCCACTCTGGAAACAATAGGATGTTCCTCCAAAGATTAAAAAAAAATGGAATTACCATTTGATCCAATAATCCCACTTCCAGATATAGATCCAAAGGCCCTGAGACCTGGATCTTGAAGAGATGTCTGCCCTCCCGTGGTTACTGTGGTATGTTCACAACAGTCAAGAGAGATAAACAACCTAAGTGTCTATCGAAGGACTAAAGGAGAAAGAAAATGTGGTACAGGCATGTCATGAAATCTTCCTCAGCTTTACAAAAGGACAGTCTACCATTTGCAACATCATGGATGGGCCTGGAGGACATTATACCAAGTGAAATAAGCCAGACACAGAAAGACAAATGCTGCATGGTCACACTTGTATGTGGGATCTAAAACAGCCTGGGGGGGAGGGCGGGGAGAAGGGGAGGTATTGGTCAGAGGACACAAGGTTTCAGTTATGGGGGAGGAATAATTTCTGGGGATCTAATGGTTACAACAGAAGGTCTTTGAGTAACAATGCTGTTATTGGATATTTAAAAATGTGTTAAGAGAGGAGATCTTGCAACAGATGAAAGAACATGAGTTTCCACTATTTCACTGTTTGAGGCCAGAGGTGTGTCATTTTGTCCCATAAATTATCATAAAACCGAAATAACGAAAGAAAGCTTAATGATAGCCATTTTCATTAAAAATGTCGTGTACATAGCCCCCATGGGCAGCGTTGCTCCCCCAGACTCCCATTGTTCTTTGTCACTGACTCTCATTTCCATGACATTAATATGAGAAAAGCCCAGAAAAAGTCACAAGACCGTTAAGAATATTTGCAGTCTGGAGGGGCTTTGATTCAACCTTGTTACATAAATCCACAATAGTAGGCCTGAAATTCCATCACAGACTGTGTGGAAAAGCTTTAGTCTAACAAGTTTTTCTAGACAGAAACTGAAGTGAATAGCTCATGCGGGAATATTAAGAGCTAATTACATCACACCTAAATGTAATTAGAGATGAGCTTTTTTCTTTTCTTTTGTTTTTTAGCTAACAGAATCGTAGGCTTGGAAAACACTTCATAAACCAGAAAATCTAACCTCCTTCCACTGTAAGAATCCTTCCTCAGCACTGAAGACAGACACGGTCATGCAGCCTTTGAATACTTCATGAGATAAAAGACTCCTTGTTCTGTGGGATGACCCTTTTCTACATTGGATGTTCTATTAGAAAGTGCTTTCTGGGGTGCCTGGGTGGCTCAGTTGGTTAAGCGACTGCCTTCGGCTCAGGTCATGATCCCGGAGACCCAGGATCAAGTCCCACATCGGGCTCCCTGCTCGGCAGGAGGCCTGTTTCTCCCTCTCTCACTCTCCCTGCTTGTTTTCCCTCTCTGGCTGTGTTTCTCTCTGTCAAATAAATAAAATCTTGAAAGAAAGAAAGAAAGAAAAAAAGAACAAAGAGAGAGAGAGGAAGGAAGGAAGGAAGGAAGGAAGGAAGGAAGGAAGGAAGGAAGGAAGGGCGAAAAGGGTGGGGAGGGAAGGAGGGCGATCTTTCTGATGGCAAGTCGGAATCTGCCTTACTGTGATGTCCAACCATCAGCCAGGGGCTCTTTGGTATATTAGGAACATTATAGGCTATTGAGCCAGACAGAGCTGGGTTTGAATCCAGGGCCTACCATTTGCCAGTAAGTAGCCTATTTCCTGGCATATAAAATGTGGTCAGTGATTCGGACCTTCCATGTTAGTTAATAAGAGGATTAGAGACACTGTGCCTTAAGTGCCCAGTCACTCACTAGATGGTGGCTGTTCTGCTTTGGCCCCAGTACACTTAACTAGCCCTGAGAGTACCTTCCCTTTGCTTGGCTAAAAGGCACAGTCCTCTCAATAATTTCTCAAGTCATGGTTTCCTGTTTTGCCTCTTGGCAGTTCTCCATGGTCTATTAAAGAAAGAATTCCTTCACATATATTTTTTCATGAGCTCCTTCAGATATGATCACTTGAAAGAAAGCAGATAATGAATATATGTCTGTTGAACAGGCTAACTCTAAGACATTCTGGGCAGTCACCAAGGATGAAACACACACGGTACTCTGTCTTCTCTGCCACCAGACGCCGAGCAACAAGTCAGACCTGCACGTCCTGCTCCAGCTTGATCTTGATCATGTTGTACTCTTCCCAGTCCCATACCCTCTGCTTGTTCAGCTGCTTCTCATAGTCCTCTATCTTCTTGATGCGGTTCATAAGATACTCCAGCTGAAGGCACAGGAAGACAAGAGGAAAGTCAGCTGTGTCCCGGCCCTGACTCAATCCTTCTGGTGACCCGACAAGCATGACACAGTGAAGGCTCTCCAAGTGTCAGGAGTCTGGAGGGAGTCAGTCCACCCTCAGAAGCTCCTGGGTCCCAAGGCTTTGTATTGTTTACCTTACTCAGGAGCCCCTTAATTGAGAAACTCCAAGAGGGTTGCTCCATTAAGAAATTAGCCATGGGCCCTGTGGTCAGACATTTGTATTTCTCAAAAAAAAAAAAAAATCCATTGAACATTGGTCAAGCTATTGCTTTGTTCTCTGAAGTAAAGTGATAACCCCACACCCTTTAAAACATCTTCTTGGGGGCGCCTGGGTGGCTCAGTTGGTTATGCGACTGCCTTCAGCTCAGGTCATGATCCCGGAGACCCGGGATCGAGTCCCACATTGGGCTCCCTGCTCAGCGGGAAGCCTGCTTCTCCCTCTCTCACTTCCCCGGCTTGTGTTCCCTCTCTAGCTGTGTTTCTCTCTGTCAAATAAATAAATAAAATATTAAAACAACAACAACAACAACAAAAAAAAAAAAAACCCATCTTCTTGGGTCACAAATATCCATGGCTGGGGTAGAAGCCTGGGAACAAAGAAGAGAGAGACGGGACCCCAGGAACCCAGGGAGCTGCAAAGGAAGGTGGTATTCCCCGCCAGGAGAAACAAATGTCACCACCAGAGGCAGCCGCTACCTGCAGAGCCACATGGGCTAAGCACGAAGGGAAGTAGTGAATGTCTGCCATGGCCATCCTCCCCAAGATACTAGCGAGTTCAGTCACAGCAGATAGTGCCCCAGACTCCAGGGATCACCCCCAAAGCATCCCCACCCCCTCCCCCACCCCCTCCCTCACCCTCCTCCACCCCCACCCCTTTACCTCTTTGGCATTGTGCGCCTGCAGGGCCCGCTCCCATTTCTTCTTATTACTGGTCAGCAGTTCTTGTCGTTCTACCTCAAATGCTTTCTACAACCAAGAAGGAAGAGGGCTCTTGTGTCTGTTTTGATTGGGCAGGTTGCACAGTATGAAAGAACTCGTAAGTAACTGACGAGGGGCCATGTACCCACCAGGCAGTCCGAGTCAAATCCAAACGCAAACTTGCCTAGTTTCGTACAACCAAATGGCTACAGAAAGAGTGGTGTGGAAATTAGGGTTAAGAAGTCCGGACTTGGCACAAATTTTGAGAGGAAATGGGCCAACTGCCCTGTGGCTCAGCCAACATCAGAAGACGGAGCTGGAGGAAGGCCAGCACCCTCCATGGGGTTACGAGGCAAGCCCCAGCATGTGCTTCAATCACACGGAGGGCTGCCGCACGGTTGGGGTTTCCACGAAACAAAGGAACACGTTGCTCACAAGAGGTCCACCAAGGAATGCAGAAAGGAGTCTATAATAATCCAAATAGAGAGGTCCCCACCCTCTTGGCTGGCTTCCATTTTGGAAAGATTGGTTTCAATCTCAATCCTTAACATTTCATTCAAATTCAAAGTATTGATTCCTGAACCTGTTTTCCCATGCCCCTACCCCCAGCTGCCACAAATACAACAAATAAACAGCTCACATACCCCCCTCCCCCACTCTTCTTATCCTTACATGGTTTCATTTTCTTGCAAAGCCCTTATTACCACCTGTCCAACTATATATTTAGTAACGTATCTGTTTATTGTCTAGCTGTCTCCTGCTAGAATACAGAATCCATCGAGAACTTTGCTTTGTGCATAGCTATATCCACGGCCCCCGGGGTGATGTCTGGCACATAGTAGGCACTTGATGAATACTTGTTGGGTGAGTGAATGAACAGGTAAACAAATGAAGGGGCCAACCCCAGAGGACGAGACACCTGGGACAGTCAGGACAGACCTGGCCCTCCTCCCAGGACCCATCCCTGGGCAGAAGGCAGCTCTACCACACCTCGTTACCTCAATGTAATTCAGCTCCTGACGGAAAGTTTTCATGACGTGCTTCACTTGTTCTTCCATCCTCTCCAGCAGCAGGCAGATGTCATCTGACTGTTTCTTCAAGTCCTTCACATACTGGTCATCTTTTGTTTTCAGCTCCTAGAGAAGAGCATGTCAAAGGTGGGCCACCAAATAAGACCGAAGCAAGAGGTGCCAAGCGCACTCCGCCTGGAGCTCTCTCTTCAGGATCTGTGAACACTAGGAATTGCAGTTATACAAAGCGAAAGTGACTTCAGAAGAATCTGAGGACGCCTGGGAGAAGGCACAGGCAGATGGAGCAGAGTGGCCTCAGCTCAGGGCAAAGCCGGACCAAGCAGCAGGGGATCAAACTGTCCGTGACTACTTGCTGCAAATCTCCCTGTTAGCAAGCAGACAGCCTAGGGCACCCCAGCCGCGCAATGACGATCCAGGATCCAACTTGGGACTCTATCCACTACAGACTAAGTGCTGTTCCTTAATTGAAAACATAAAATCTAATAAAGCATTGGCTATGAAAATACATCTTCCTAAGGTCACCAATAATTCTCAGATTTCTCCAGTTGGTTTGCTCTTCCTTCTGGTTGAATTTACTGCCTGAGTTGTGCAATAATCCGAATCATGAAGCGAGGCCTCCACATTTTTCCATTCAGGAAGAGCAAACCAATAAGCCAGTCAAATCCCCCAGCCTAAGCCCACGCGGCAGGGTCGGGGCCAGGAGTCTTGCCTGCTGTAGCTCGCTGATAAGCTTGTTCTTGTCCTCGATCAGCCCGGCACAGTGCACCTGCTGGGTGCTGAGCATGTCCCACAGGTCCTGGGGAATTCTCTTCTGTTTGCCCTCCTCCCACTTTGCGGTGATTTCATCGAATTTGTCCTGGCTAGTCTTGACTTCATTCTCTAGCTTCTCGAGTCTGTGGATACAAGCACAGCGGCCATGCCAGCCCAGCTCTGGAAGCCTCCTCCTGCTGGAGCAGGCAGGTTCCCGAGAGTCTGAAACACCAGGCCTAGGCCCCAAGCATTGCTTCCACATAAAAACTAACCCAGGCTCTGAGGAATCTTCCTTTAGTTTAAGGACTGACTGGCAGCAAGGAAACCAAATAAACAAAGTAACCCATAACAAAAGCAGATGGACCTTAAAGCTCTACCTACTTACACATGTACACACGTGTGCAAGTCGAGTCAAAGTGTCACATACTTCTGTGACAAGCTATGTGACTCCAGTGACCAAGGCCTGACTTTGTCACTAACTGACTCTCAAGCTGACCCTCAGCAAGCTGCATTCTTTTTCCTCTGTAAGAGGGAGAGGATGAGAGCACCCTCTCTCCTAATGCTACTGTCGGGGTTAAATGAGATGACGCTCAGCACAGCAGTCCCCTCAAAGAGGTGCTCATCTTATTATTTCGGGTTATCGACATGACTTCAGGTGTGTGGCCATTCCTCTCCCAAATTCTCAATAAATGACCAGGAGGGGGCATACAAATAGGGGAACTCCACATTAAGCAATGAAAAATTGGCATGGCCGTTCCAGAAATTCCAAGAGAGACTTGGTGATGAAGTGTATTGAGGAGGGGAGCAGACTGAAGGGAAGCGTGAGGGTGAGAGGCAAGCACCCCATCCACGAGAATGGCTGCTAGGACTTTATGCCAAGACTCTCTCCCTACCTTCACAGACTGTCATTCTAGGAGGCTGCCCCCAACAAGAGCACCAACCCTACGGCACAGGAGTCTCAACTTACCCTCATGCGCCCTTCTCTCCTTCTCATCTCCCCTCCGAGCTAGAGCAGAGTACATATTATAATCCATTTGACTTTTGTCCTCAAAAATGAAAAACAACAGCCTTGTCATCTTTCCAAAGCCCACATTTATCCTGTAACTTGGCCACGTAAGACCTTCAATTTTTCCTCAGTGGTTCCGGGACACAGCCTACCTCCTTGGCATGGCTGGGAAATCAGGCCATTTCGTGCCTGCCCAAGGCAGGCAGTGGGAAGTCACAAGAATAAAATCACCAATTACATACTGAGGCCGAAGGAATCCCATACGCTGAACAACTAAAAACACTGCTCACATCGTGCTGTTGTGGAGATGAGGGAATATGGCCAAGTGGGGAAAGGCGGAAGAAGGGAGGAAAGCAGGGAGGGGAGGAAGAGAGTCATTCCTAAGAGGCAGTAAGAGGATTCTGCTAGACTGAGTTGGACACAGCCACTTTCCAACGGTTGGGCAGAATTTGGGGACCCCCAGCTGTAGAGCAGGGCTTCCTCACCTCTGACGCTTGATCTCCTCTTCCTCCACCCTCCTGTGGATCTCTCTGATATCTGTCGCCACCTGGATATTCGTCACCAGCTCAGTGCCACAGAGCAGAAGCTTCGCCAATTTCTGAGAGCAAAGAGGAATTTATGCAGTTAGAGAGATGCCTGGGTGGCTCGGTCGGCCAAATGTCTGCCTTCTGCTCAGGTCCTGATCCCGGGGTCCTGGGATCGAGTCCTGCATCAGACTCCCAGCTCAGTGGGTGGAGCCTGCTTCTCCCTCTCCCTGCCCCCCACATCGTAGTCTCTCTCTCTCTCAAATAAGTAAAATCTTAAAAAAAGAAAAAAAGAAAAGAAAAGAACTTACGAAGTTAGAAACGTTTTGCACAACTGTTTGCCGCTGTTCTGTGCAGCCAAGCGGGAATCAAAAGCGCCCCCAAGACCCTTAAGAGTGGCCTGTATTTGGCGATCCCTGTCCATCATGATGTTGGTGATGTGATATCAGAGCTTCCAATTTAATAGCACATGTGATTCTGGAGGTACTTGGGCTCATTCTCGTTAGACTAGGGATCAGCTGACCAGCACACCGGCAGATACGCTAGGTACATCTCGGCATCCGCCCCTGTAGACCCTCCAAGTGACTCACCCCACCAGGGGCTTTTCTGAGAATTCAGTGCAAGAGGTGAGGCAGAGATAATGGCAATCATCCTCCCACACCCATTCTCTCCTCCTCTCTGAGTAGCAGGACCCCCAATTTCAGCTGGACATTTGATCTACCAAAGTGGAGACACTTGCCAACCTCCTTGGCAGCTAGAATATAATCTGGTTGGTAGAACCCGAGCCGAAGTGATGTGTGCCTCCTCTGGACCGTGCACTGAAGGGAAAAGGAGTGTGCTCTGCTGCCCCATCCCCACTTCCCCGGACCGGCTTGTGGTGCTCCGGTGTGATGCGGAGAGTGGACGCAGCCACGTAAGGAATGGCAGAAGGAGATGTCCCCAACATCGAGGAGCTGCTGTATCAGCCCTGGACAGTGTAGTGATGCTCTGAACTACTAAGGAAGCCAGAGGAAGAACCTTCGATGTTGTTTAAGCTACCGTTACGTGGGGTCTTCTGTTCCAGATATTGGTTGCGCCGCTGTCTCCCTTAATGGCTCAGCAATTTTACTATTGGCACCCCCCCCTTCTAAATCCCTCTTTGGGGGCATCTAGGTGGCTCAGTGGGTTAAGCCTCTGCCTTTGGCTCAGGTCATGATCTCAGGGACCTAGGATCGAGCCCCACATTAGGCTCCCTGCTCAGTGGAGAGTCGGCTTCTCCCTCTGCCCTCTCCCCCGCCCCACTCATGTGCTCACACACCTGCTCTCTCTCTCTCTCAAATAAACAAATAAAATCTTAATAAATAAGTAAGTAAGTAAATCCCTCTTTGAATTCCACACCAGTGTCTTTACTCCTCACCTTGGGACAATGACAGGATTTCAAAAAAAAAGTTCAGGTATCCTTAGGCTATGCCTAAGTATTTCTAAGTCTGTTTTGGAACTGACAAATTCTCCAGCCCTCACATTGTTTCTGAACAAAGAATCTATAAACATCTCAGTACAAAGGAGTCACTGAAACGATCAGAGATTCTATTTCATCTCACCCTTCTAAGGACCTTTGGAAATGCAGTTTTAATGAATGCAGAATGGGAACCTTTACCCAGATATCCAGAGGGACGCCAGACTTTTTGTAAATGGTTCCAGTTTTAGCAGTTGTACCAAATGGTTTTATATGTCTAAAGAAGTAAAGGCTTTCCTGTAGTTTTTGAACAATTTTCTGTTTTCTGCCCAGACAATGTGAACTTCAGAAATTTCTGAATCAAGTATTTCAGACTCAAAGTAAAAAATTGAAAATGTTACAGTCACCAACAGACACAGGAAAAGATAAAACTGTCATTTTCAGATATGATTGTATATGTAAAGAAATAAACACACAAACAAAAGAAACTACAGGGCAACTATTAGAATTAACAAGTGAATTTGAAAAAGTTGCTGAATATCAGGTCACTATACAAAAACCAATTGTACTTTTATATATCAACAACATACTTAGAGCCTCAACACAAAGTATAAGACATTGTTGAGCAAAATTAAAGAACACCTAAATAAATGGAGGGATATTTTATATTCATGGATTGTAAATCTCATTGTTGGTAAGATATTCTTCCCTAAATTGATCTATAGGTTCAATCTGACCTCAATTAAAGTCCCAGCAGGGGACACCTGGGTGGCTTGTGGGTTAAGTGGATGACTCTTGATTTCAGTTCAGGTCATGATCTCAGGGTCCTGGGATTAAGCCCATGTTAGGCTTCATGTTCAGCGGGGATTTGCTTGAGGACTCTCTCTCTCTCTCTCCCCCTCCCCTTAACCCTAATCTCCCCTAATCTTCCCTGCCGACATGTACACACCCCTGCTCTCTCTCTAAAATATATAAATAAAACTTTAAAAAATTCCAGCAGTTTTCTTGGTGGAAACTGACAAGCTGATAGTAAAATCTATACGGAAATGCAAAAGGTCAAGGATAGTCAAGGTCATTTGAAGAATCACAGAATTGGAGAACCTACTCCATCAGATGTCAAGACCTAAGGCTAGAGTAGTTAAAATAGTGTGGAATTCTTGTAAAGTCAGACAAGTAGACCAATAAAACAGAATAGAGAATCTAGAAACAAATCCACATATGTGATCACCTGACTCACAACAAGGGTGTATTACAGCACAGGGGAAAGGATGATCTTTTCAACAAATGGTGCTGGGTCAACTAAAAAGCCATATACAAAACAGTGATCTTGAGCCTCACTTTTACACCACTCAGAAAAATCAATTCGAGACAGATTATAGACCAAAACATAAATGATAGAATAAAGCTTCTAAGAGAAAATTTGGAGGAATATCTTCATAAAATTGGAGTAAGGTTAAATAAGAAACAAAAGAACCAATTAAAAATTAAAAATGATTGATAAGGTGCAGGGCCAAGGACAGTGACCCTTCCGGTTCAAGACTTCAGGTAGAATTGGCTATTAATATCTCAGTATTAAGGAAGGCAGCATTTGGTTTTTATACATTTCTTTCTATGCCAACACTCTACATGACTTAAGTGATAAGTGAAAGGAAGTTTGAAAAGCTGCTAATGAAAACAACATTACCTCTTCGGGTTCACACTCAAAGAGTGCTCCAGATGAACTGTATGTCACTATTTTCAAGACCATAGTAGTATAAACTATAACAGTAGATTCCAGATTATATACTGTATCCTTTTGATCCTACCCAACAATGCTCAGAGATCGTTGACACTTTGACAAAGTAACCCCAGTACAGAGAGGGGCACGACTCATCAGTGTCCCAGTGAGCACCAGATCGGAACCAAGAACACACCACAGCTCAGTGTTCTCTCCACCACCATAAAGTTATCTTGTCCTCGACCCGGTACCATACAGTTCACTTGGGTGACTCTATACTCTCTTTGCACTACAATGACATTTCAGTAACTTGAGTATTTTTTTCTCTCCCAGTAAGTGTTCTTTAACTTCTGCCAGAAATGATCTCTCTCCTCTCTGCTTTATAAGTTCCACCTATTTTTCCAAGATGCAGCTCAAATCTCACTTTCTCCATGTAATCTTGAACCATCAGGTCTGCTTGGGAAGCCCTCCTCCTTCCCTCAATTCCTACCATCCCGCTGCCCTAAGATATTCATTTAGCAATTAATTAAATGCAGCACTTCGCCAGTTGTGCTTGATGTTTGGAACTGTTGTTCATTCTTCCTGCACCTGTTGTTCCAAGGCCTTTATTAAACATCCCAGGAGCCCTAGCATTGCCCTGGGAGTTGCCTGGGATGACTTTCTTTCCATTGGTGATTGAGTACAAGCTCTGCTCTACTCCACAGGTAGAGGGAGAGGCTCTCACTCTCACAGAGCTTACAGTTCCACTGGGGACACCGCAGGCACACATATTTGAAGTTCCACAAGGGAGAAAACGGTCTAAAATGAAATACGTGGCACGGAGAATTCGGCGTATGAATTAAAGGAGCCTGAGCTGCGGACAAATCATGGACTTGTAGTCCTCTCAAGTTGGGACTTGAGATGGTCTTGAAGTATGGGAAGGCATCCTGATGAGAGGAGAGAAGAGAAAGGTAGAGGAGAGGAGGGAAGAGGGGAGGGGAGGGGTGGCCATTCCGGCAGATCAGAGGCACACACAACAGGAAGAGCGGAGCCCCCACTGGAGGTCAGTGCCCAGCCAAGCCAGAGTGAAGGCCCAAGGTCAATACCAGTGGGACAGGAGACTGAAGTTAAGATGGGACTAGAAGTACCTGAATGGGCAGCTTAACCATTCGGACTTGCTCCAATGAACAGTCCATAGGACAAAATGAAAGCTCACTCCTACAGAGCTCTCAAAATGGAAAAGATTCAAATTCACTTCTGCCTAACTAAAGGCAGGAACATGGAATCTCTCTTGAGAGTCTTCTGGTCTAAGTATGAAAACCATGACATCATATGCCACTCCCAAGTGTCACTGCCTCACAGGACCCATTTGCCACCCAGCTCATACCAGTCTGCTTTCTTCTTTCTGCTTGTAGCTCTTGCTTTGATCTTCCTCACTCTCTTTCTTCCCATCTAAATATTCTCCAAGCGCTTCCCTGTGATGGGAGAAAGTAGAGAAACTGAAGTTTTTTCTAGTATGTGGATTCTATATTTAGAGTTTCCATAGTGCATCACACCATACAGGAAATACATCCCGTATGGATAAAATTTTAAATATTAAAAAACACAATCATAAAAACACTATAAGTAAATATAGGAGAGGACCCATCTTAGAATAAGACCAAAGCTAAAAAAAATAAAAAGATTGAGAGACTTTACTTCTTCAAATTTAAAACCCTTCTCCTTGATTCAAGGGATAAACTCATAAAAGATACTTGGCAAAATGTTGCCATCTAGAAAATAAATGGGCTCCTTCAAATCAATACAAAAAGGACAAAATACCAATTAGAAAAACTGGCAAAGGATGTGGACAGGCAATTTAGAGAAGAAATACAACAGGCAATAGACATTTGAAAATACATTCAACCTCACACAGAAGCCGAGAGATGACATTGAGAAGCCTGTGAGGTATCATTATTCTCCATACCAGATAAGAAAAGATTTAAAAGATTGATAACAGGATGCCTGGGTGGCTCAGTCAGTTAAGCATCTGCCTTCAGCTCAGGTCATGATCTCAAGGTCCTGGGAATCGAGCCCCGCATCAGGCTCCCTGCTCAGTGGGGAGCCCACTTCTCCCTCTGCCTACCACTCCCTCCACTTGTGTGCACTCTCTCTCTCTCTGACAAATAAAGAAAAAAATTAAAAATAAACATATAAATAAATAAATAAATTTTATTGCAAATTTAAATACGGTTCCCCTCTGATCCCAACCTTCAGGAATTCTCTGCAGAAAGTACTCAGAGAAATCTGCACCGGAATGGTTGTTACAGCACTGACCCTATTAGCAGGAACATGGAAACATTCCTACACACACATTGATCCTCACTAATACCCTTCTGTTTACAAGCTTATGAGACAACAGTATAAGAAAAAATTGGGGGGAGGGTGCCTGGGCAGCTCAGTCGGTTTAGTATCCGTCTGCCTTCAGTTCAAGTCACGATCCCTGGGTCCTGGCACCGAATCCCGAGTCTGGACTCCCCACTCAGCAGGGTGTCTGCTTCTCCTTCTCCCTCTGCTTCCCCCACTGCTCAAGCTCTCTCTGTCTCTCTCTCTCTCAAATAAGTAAATAAAATCTTTTTTTAAAAAAGGAAAGAAAATATTTTGTAGAATATTTTATAGAATGATGTAATATCTAGTACACAGAGACATCCATGACAGTTAAGAGAGCCAGCTGTAGAACAATATGGAAAGTACAATATACATTTTTGTTTTAAAATAGGCCCATATACATAGGAATTTTTTGGAAGGACATAGCACTTAATAGATGACAGTAGCTAAGGAAAGGGAATTTTACTGCAGATTTCGATTTTCTCTATTTTTGTATTGCATGAATTTTACAAATAGTATATACGTCTGTGTGTGAATCAGAAAATAAAACCAAAGAGGACGGGGTAAATAAGGTTCCAGATTATGGGTTTCTTTAGAGGAGACATGGGGGAATGACCCCACTAATCCACCTCATTTACAACACAGAGGTCCCCTCTTCCCTCTCTCCTGGCATACAGTTGGCCACGTCAACTCCCAGTGAATAAGAAAAATAAAACTGTCATGTTAGGACATCATCCACAGTGCAACAAGCAGATCTCTCTGCCTCATTCGTTCTGATTTTTTTCTAATACTGACTTCCATTTCCACTCCCTCTGTTCAAAGTTCAGCTCCACTCTATAGTGTTGCAACATTTTTGAAATGTGGAGTTACCACCCCACCCAACTCCAAATCTACCCTACCCAACCCCAAAACCCCATTTTCTTCCTTGTTATTTCATGCACTTCCCTATTCTTTTTTTTTTTTTTAAGACTTTATTTATTTATTTGACAGAGAAAGACACACACACAGGGAGAAAGGGAACATAAGCAGGGTGCATGGGAGAGGGAGAAGCAGAGGCAGACTTGGGGCTAGATCCTGGGGTCATGACCTAGCAGAAGGCAGCCGCTTAATGACTGAGCCACCAGGCGCCTCACTTCCCTATTCTTATTCAATATACTCTTTGCCATTACTAAGAGAACTAAGTGTTCTGGTCCACTTAGCTCTTCCAACCTTGCTAGGTTCAGAGTTTTCCCACTATCACACAAAATGTGCTCATTCTCTTGACTTTCTACTTTGACCAACATTAAGTAACCAACTCTATCTAAATAATCCTTCCAGTTGCTCCACTTCCTGGAGCAAAGACCAGTGCTTCAGAAAGCGAAAGAACTCTTACTAACCTAGTTTTCACTTGAATCCCATTGCTGCCTTTTACTCATCATTTCTGACTTCCCTAGTCTGTACTGTCCAATAAAGGGAACCACTAACCACCAGTGGCTGATCCAAATTGAAATGTCCTGTGAGTGTAAAATACAAATTACATGGATTTTTGAAGACTTGGAATAAAAAACAAAGTAAAATATGTCAATATAATTTATACTGATTACAGGTTAAAATAATATTTTTTTATCATCGGTTAAATAAAATAAATGATAAAATTTAATTTTCCCTGTTTTGTTTACTTTAACAGGGTTACTAGAAATTGTTGTTTTGTTTTGTTTTGCTTTGCTTAGTATATTCCCCAAAGGAGTCACCCCCAGAAAGACTTCTCCCTCCTCAGGTTTCCCTCAGTTCTGGGAAACTGCTTTCTCGGGGCTCCCACCCATGCGGTCTCAATGGAGATGCCATCTTCCTGAATACCCCACCTCCTGACCAATCAAAGTCCCTTCTCAGGATTTAAAAGCTTGGCACTTCATTGATTAGTTTGGCTGGATTTCAGGCTCCGGGTTGGAAGTCATTTTCCTTCAGAAATTTGAGAGCATTGCTGCAGTGTCTTCCACCTTCCAGTGTTGCTATTTCAAAACCCTGAAGTCACTCTGTTCCTTAATCCTTTCCCTTGGATGGGACAGTTGTTGTTTTCACTCTGGAAACTTGTAGGTCCCTCTGGTTCTCAGGGCTCCTTGAAACCGCTGTCTCGGCTCCTCCTGCCAGCTAGTAGTCTTAAAGTTTTAGCAAGCACTTTTAGCTTGATCGATTAAGTAAACCCTTCTTGGTGTATCTATAGATTACGCATTGCACTGTTTCCTAGAAAGACTGGAAGAAACCTTGCACAACCTCCCCGCTACCCCAGCCCACCCCCAGGGCACGAACACACAACCTCTGAGCACGAGGATGGCCTCTGCAGCCAGCACCATGGAGTCTGCAAGCCGTCAAGGAGGGTTCAAGACCACTGTGCTCCCTTTTACCAATTAACTGCCCCAAAGTTCCTCTAAAAATCTCTAGGCAGAAACATTGGAGTTGGTTTTGGGGTATGAGTCTGTCTTCTCCTCAGATGGCCGGCCCCCTGACTAAAACTCCTCTCTTGAGTACTGGCTTTTAGAACAATGGGCAACCAAAGGGTTTTTCAGTAACACCCTGAACTTTCTCAATGGCATGATCGCGGGTGGGTCTACTTTCATCCACTGGGCTGAACATTTACAGTTGGGTGTCGTCGTGTGTCGTCGTCGTCGTCGTCGTCCCCCCCCCCTCCCCCCCCCGCCAAACAGGAAACTCACGAACTTCAGTTCTTATCAATTTCCTTGAATATGCCCAGTGATCATTTCCTCCCCTCTGTTTGCCCTGCCCTTTCTTTATGGTTCTAGAAAGGAGAGACTCCTCTCCGGGACTGGTCCTCCAATTCTGAAAAATCTTTTTCTCTCCTAGTTTCCATTTTTCTTTTTGCTCTACCTTCTACGTGACTCCATGATCTTCATTTCCTAACCCTTTCTACAGTGTTCCACTTCTATTGTATTTTTTCATTTCCAAGAGCTCTATTTTGTTCTCTCACCACCCCTTTTAGCGGCATCCGATTCCTGTATCGTGGTTGCAATATCATTTCTTTTTTTTCTCTGAGGATCGTCCAAATGATAGTCATTTTGTTGTATTAACTGTTGTCTTTTTTTCCTACGTAGTCTCTCAACTTCCTCTAAGTTGCTTTTTTCTGTGTGCTCATTTTGGCGTCTACCTTTCATGATAAGGACTTTCTTCAGACGGCTAGAAATCCTTGCCTACCTTGTCACCATTAAGACTGAAAAGCTGAAGGAAGTTTTGAATGCAAGGATGTAGCTTGACAAGAGTGAACTTCGTCGCAGGATCATCTACTTGGAGCGCCTGGTGGGCAACTCTGAACATCAATGTCTTTAAATGCTTCCTTGGGGGCTGGTCAGATTTTCCGAAGAGACTTCAGTCTCCTGCCTGTGTTGAGAAACTCCAGATTGCGTGTATTTCCAGAACAGGAAGAAGGACAAGGTCTCAGCGACAGTGCACATGTGGCCACAGGAGCCCCTTGCGTTTAGTAGTGTTTCTCCATCACTGCCCAGTGCCCCCCAAATGTAGATCCTCCAGTTTACTTCCTTCAAACCTCCCATCTTTTGGGCAAGGTGGGAAAAAGTTTCCTGGCATCCAACTATTAATCTTCCAAATCATTTCCCTGATTTTAGTCCCTTCTTTGCCGCTACTTCACTTGAAACTGACGCTTCCAATTTTCTGGTCTTTTGCAGATTTACTGCAGAGTAAATCAGGGGAGGCTCTCAGCTTTCCTCACTACTAGTTTATATTTCCATAGTCTTGAATCTGCGAGACCATTTACCATCTGTCCTTATGCTTCCCAGCTTCCAAATGTTGTGGCTGGTGAGTCCCTTCTGTTTTGCTTGACTTTGTGGGTTTATGTCTTTTTTATTTAATCCCTTTAAATGTCATGCTAATGGAGTTTTGATAGAGATCCAAGATAAATGTATGTGTTCCATCTGCCATCCTTACTCCGGAGTCACATCTCCAGGAATTTCAAACTTCAACTGAGACAGTGGAGACTGGGATTTTCAGGAGACTTAGCCTATTAATCCTGTTCTTTATTTTTATTTGACATTTGATTCTATTAACAGCTTCTTCCCTAAAACTACACCTCAGTGGCATACCAAGTCCCCAGCACTTAGGATGGTGGGCACCAGAGGCGGTCAAGGAGCCTACAGATCATTTTTAAATGACACAATGGGCTTTATAAAAGTCTGTCTGCTTATTATTATCAACCTGTGCCAACAACAAAACAAGGTCAGTGATAAAGCACTCCTTTCTGGGCGCCTGGGTGGCTCAGTGGGTTAAAGCCTCTGCTTTCAGCTCAGGTCATGATCTCAGGGTCCTGGGATCGAAGCCCGCATCGGGCTCTCTGCTCAGCGGGGAGCCTGCTTCCTCCTCTCTCTCTGCCTGCCTCTCTGCCTACTTGTGATCTCTCTCTCTGGCAAATAAATAAATAAAATCTTTAAAAACAAAACAAAACAAAACACTCCTTTCTGAAAAATCTTATGTTAATCTAAGTTCTAAACATTTTCTGCAGCTCCTATTAATTTTTAATAATACATATGGGGGCACCTGGCAGACTCAGTCGGAAGAACATGATCTCAGGGTTGTGAGTTCGAGCATTGATCTCAGGGTTGTGAGTTTGAGCCCCATGTTGAGTATAGAGATTATCTTAAAAAAATCTTAAGGAAAAAAAATATGTATGTGTAGGCTTCGATACAGCACCTTTCTATGTCTTATCCTTTAACAAGGAAGTTAATTCAGAGAACATGAAGAATACAGTTGGCCTGTGACACACACAGATTCAGCTGCACACATGTGTTTTGAGGGCATGTTTGAAATGGTCCTGCTGTCCCAGCTCACTTAGGCACAGAGCACCGACCCAACCGCCAACGTACTACATCTCCCAGCACAAGAAGGATTTGACATATGGGGCACCTGGGTGGCTCAGTCAGTTAGGCGTCTGCCTTCAGCTCAGGTCATGATCTCAGGGTCCTGTGATGGAGCCCTCTGTCAGACTCTCTGCTTGGTGAGTCTGCTTCTCTCTCCGTCTGTGCTCTCTCTCAAATAAATAAAATCTTAAAAAAAAAAAAGAGGGATTTGACATGAACAACAGCTCAGCTATTGAAAACCTGAAGAAGCTGAACTCCAGTTAGTTCAGTTCTGTCATTCCACATGTAAGCATTTCCCTAAACCTCACGGAATTCTTCTGGAAACACTTCTTCATGTTTTTCTTTCCTTTCCCCTCCAAAATAGAGCGATGTAATTAAAAGTTATTGATCCATTCCTGTTTTCTTGTTTCATAGTGCAAATTTTACTTTTATTTTTTAGAAGTTTTTCACTGGCCTGGTTATATAAACAAAGTTCAATTGAAGAAAATGTTCACTGTCCACTTTCATTTTTAGACTATTATTTTAAAAACTCCTCTGCTTGGGGTGTTAAATCCATCAGGTCACCTCTGTCGCTCACATATTCGTTTTCCCAGCAGCACCACTGGCCACTCTATGGCACCTGTATCTCATGGAAACAACCCTCTGTCAGTGTTCCCTCTTCTATCCATTTCTAAAGGCACAGCTTTCCTAGGGCTTGGCATAAGCCCTCATCTCCTCTTTTTATCTTCTTTTCCAGTGTAAGTCAACCCATTCCCATGGTTTTCAATACAATCATACTGTTGTTGACTCTCTGCACTGACCTCTCTAATCCAGAATTCTCTTCTGAGTTTCAGACCCACGTCCAATACTAGACATCTCAGTTTTAAAGTCTTCCAAAATCCAATTTTGTTTAATATGTCCAAAGCCAAATTCTCTGATTTCCAAATCCCCCTGCCTCACTTCCCCCCTGTAGCTGTCTTTATCATTTCAATACAAGGCACTACCATCTACCCAGCAGTTCTCTACCCGGTTGTTGCTTTTAACCTGACTTTGACCAGCATATCCCAAATCAGTGAATCCAGTCAGTTGAAGCTCTAAAACAGTTCTTGAGTACATCTGCTTTCTCTCCAGTCCCACCAGACCAACTTCATCCCTCACCCCGACCAGTGTATCGGCTTCCTAACTGCTCTCCTTAATTACACTTCGGGCTTCCCCAAGCCCTTCCTTCAAAGAGCAATCAGAGTGATCTCAACATACTCAGAAATTGGAGAAACTCCCACATTAAGTCTCTGGCTTGTGAATAAGAGCTATCATGGTAGGGAAGGCCAAACAGATGTCTTCAAAACTGCACCTGAGTACATAAAAACAATCATAAATAGAGGGGCCGGGGGGATTGGGGAGTTAGGGTCACTTTTAAGGATCTCGAGGATCCAGGAGGGGTGGTCCCTATGAAATCTCCATTTAAATCATGGCTCTGGCCCCTGCAAAAATTGGGTGGATCTGAGAAAATGATTATCAATACCGCAAGCTCAATCAAGTACTTGTCCTGATCGCGGCTGCCATGCAGGTGTGGCATCTTTACTAGAGCAGACTGGAGTGGTCGAAGGTACATACAAGGTGGCTGCTGACTGGGCCAAATGTGTTATTTGCTACCTCAAGAAAAAGGATCAGGAAGTTCACATTTACATGCCATAGATAATAATGTTTACTCATCTAACCCACACACTTACAGGGTCACTTTAATTCTCCTGATCTCGGTCAAAATATCATCTGGATAGATCAGGACCACTTGGATATCCCGCAGAACATCACATTGATCCATTACATCAGACTGGCCTGTGAGCCAAATACGACCCACCAATTTTTGTGGGGCTCACAAGCAAAGAATGATTTTTACACTTCTTAATGATTAAAAAAAAAAAAGATCAGATGACTAAGCAGAGCACAGAGGACTTTAAGAGCAATGAAACTATTCTGTATGATACCGTAATAGTGGACACGTGTCATCACCTTTATCAAAATCCACAGAACACCAAAAGTGAATCACGATGTATACTATGAACTTAGGGTGATGATGTGACAACTCAGTTTCATCATTGGTAACAAATGTGCCACTCTGGAGGGTGTTGATAAGTGGAACAGCCTGTGCATGTGTGGGGGCAGAGAATATACTGGTAAATCTCTGTACTTTCCACTCCATTTTGCTGCAAAATTAAAACTTCTCTAAAAGATGAATTCAGAAAACAAGACCCATATATGAAGAATATTTTGTGACACGTGAACATTACATGACATTCAAATTTCAGTGTCCATAAAGTTTTGTTGGAACATAGACACACCACTCTGGGACCCTTGTGTCCAAATGGCCAGCAAACAAGAATTCACCATCATGGTAGGGTAGCTGACCCTGGCCAACAGGACGAGGTGCCAAGAGTGCTTACACCATGAGGATTTCTGGGAATTCAGAAGATCCGGCTGGTGCCTCTTGGTACCCCCTATGACACCCCACTGTGTCTGTAAATGGACAGGTGCAACAGCCCTGGCCTGAGAAGGATATGATTATCAGTCTCAGACCCTTCAGGGATGAGGGTTTGTGTCATACAACCAGATAAGAGGCTGAGAACAGAAGTGACAGTTGAGGTCCACTGCAGAAATGCTTGTGGAAGGCAGGCAGGTTGGGATGGAAGAAGGAAAGGAAGCCCTCTGAGAGGAGGTCACGGATTGCCTGTGTCTTCACTGTACTGCTCGCAGTGCATGGCACAGCAGGCTCTCAGCAAAAGTGCTGAGGGGACTATGCTTTCCGTCTTTGACTTTACAAGTGTGTTGAATGTCTTCATATCCCATACTTTGCTTGATGGAACCTTGCGGAAGAAATTTTTCCTATCTCACCGCCTGTCTTTCAGCTCACACACGCGGCCCGCCCGCAGCCCACAGCTCCCCTCAGGGCCTCCCGCCGGGGCAAGGCGCCCGCCGCGTCCCTGCCCTGCGTTGCCCGCACCCGGGGCGCTCTGACAGGGACCCGCCGGGACCCGCCCAGACCCTCCAGGCTCACCGCCTCCGGGCTTCCAGGCGCGCCGCGATGCGAAGGCGCCGGGCCTGGATCCGCTCCTGAGGATTGTCAGAATGTATGGACGGCCCAAGAATCGGGGTGGACAAGTGTTCCTCTTCCTTCTCCTCCAGGACCCCCAAGGGTCCCGGCGGATTCATGACAAGTGCCTCCCGCCCCAGGCAGCTCCACCCAGACCACTGCTAGACCACCACCGGTTGCTAACAACAAAACGTTGCCAGGGAAAGGCAGTCACCTGACCCGCAGCTGGAGTGCGCGCCGCCAACCGCACCTCAGGCCCCGCCCCCCTCATTTGTGTGCGGGTTTGTGGTTTTTATTCTCTAGAGAGAGTGGGACTTAGACTCTACCTTCGGGGGTGAAAATTACATCAGTTTCATCCAGTACTGTACAAACAGCGCCTAGCATAATACCTAATATGTAGTAAGTGCATAACCAGTGTTTGCTGAATGAAAAATGTACACAGATGTATACTCACTGCAGTTACTTATAATATTAAAAAAGTGGTATGAGCTCAAAATCCATCAATAGGAGTACTGATAAAGCTTTCATGGGATGGAAAACAATGCAGCCACTAAGAATGGATCTGACCTAGAAAGAGATAAAGATATATTAAATGAAGAAGAGAAGATATATCCAAGTTCTATTTGAAATAAATCTAGTGTACAGGGTAGGGAAATGAACAGAAGGTAGGCTGATATCAAAGAAGTTACTGCCTGCGTTCTTTTATAGGATCTTTATGGCTTCAGATCTCACGTTTAGGTCTTTAATCCATTTTGAATTTATTTCTGTGTATGGTATAAGAAAGTGGGCCAGTTTTCCCAATATCGTTTGTTAAAGAGACTTCTTTTTCCCATTGGATATTCTTTCCTGCTTTGTTGAAGATTAACTGACCATATAGTTGAGTTCATTTCTGGGTTTTCTATTCCGTCCCACTGATCTAGGATTCTGTTTGTGCCCGTATCATACTGTTTTGATCACTATAGCTTTGTACTATAACGTGGAAGTCTGGAATTGTGAGGCCTCCAGCTCTGCTTTCCTAAGGTTGCTTTGGCTATTCAGTCTTTTGTGGTTCCATACAAATCTTGGGATTGCTGGTTCTAGTTCTGTGAAAAATGCTGTTGTTATTTTAATAGGAGTTGCATTAAATGTGTAGACTGCTTTAAATAGTATAGTCAGTTAAGCGATATTCTTTCAATCCATGAGCATATGTCTTTCCATTTCTTTGTGTTGTCTTCTATTTCTTTCATCAGTATTTTATAGTTTTCAGAGCACAGATCTTTTACATCTTTGGTTTGGTTTATTCCTAGGTGTGTTATTGTTTTTGGTACAACTGTAAATGGGATTGGTTCCTTTCTGCTGATGCACTACTGGTGTATAAATACAACAGATTTCTGGGGCACCTAGGTGGTTCAGTCAGTTAAACATCTGACTCTTGATTTTGAACCAGGTCATGATCTCAGGGCTGTGAGATGAAGCCCTGTGTCGGGCTCTGTGCTGGACATGGAGCCTGCTTAAGATTCTCCCTCCCTCTGCCTCTACCCCTGTTCCCTCTCTAAAAAAAAAAAAGAAAAGAAAAAAGAAATTCAACAGATTTCTATACATTGATTTTGTACCTTGTGTGTTGTATTCAAGTACACTATATTGTACATCTGAAACTAATAGTACACTGTATGTTAACTGACTGGAATTTAAATAAAAAATGTAAAAAAAGCCAAAGTGATACATACACCCCGATGTTTATAGCAGAATTATCTATAATAGCCAGATTACGGAAACAGCCCAAGTGTCTGTCTCACCTACTGATAAAAGGACATAGATGTAGGATATACACACAGTGGAATATTACAGCCATAAAAAAAGAATGAAATCTTGCCATTTGCAACAAAATGGATGGAGCTTGAGTATTATGTCAGAAAGATAAATACCATGTGATTTTATTCGTATGTGTAATTTAAGAGAACAAGCAAGCAAAGCGGGGTGGGGCAGAGAGGCAAACCAAGAAATAGACTCTTAACTATAGAGAACAAAGCGATAGTCATCAGAGCAGAGGTCAGTGGAGTGATGGATGAAATAGGTGATGGGGATTAAGGAGAGCACTTGCAATGAGTACAGGGTGTTGTATTCAAGTGCTAAATTCCTATACTGTGTACTGCATGCCAACTAACTGGAATTCAAATAAAAATCTTGGGGAAAAGAATTAAAATGCAGAAATTAAGGTAATATCCATTATTTCCCAAATTTCCACTGCTTTAATAAAGCTTTTGATTTGGGGGAAAAAAACACACACAAAGTAGTTGGTATCTCTGGGCATGGGTCTATGGGTGGTTATTTTCTATTCTTAAAAAAAAACCTTTACAGGGGCGCCTGGGTGGCTCAGTTGGTTAAGCGACTGCCTTCAGCTCAGGTCATGATCCTGGAGACCAGGGATCGAGCCCCACATCGGGCTCCCTGCTCGGCGGGAAGCCTGCTTTTCCCTCTCTCACTCCCACTGCTTGTGTTCCCTCTCTGGCTATGTTTCTCTCTGTCAAATAAATAAATAAAATCTTTAAAAAAAAAAAAAACCTTTACAAATAACTCAAACCACTTTTGATGTAATAAAAAAATAAAGTTTCTTTCTTTTTTTTTTTAATAAAGAGTGGTGACAGGGATTCCTGAAGAGACTGCAGCAGGCAAATGTCACAAGTGAGAGGGATTGGGGGTGGGGGGTTGTAGGTGTAGGTCCACCTTGATGATTCATAAACATCGAGTCTTGGTCCTCACTGGTAGCAATACTCCAAGCAGCAGAGATGCTTTGGAGAATTGATTTATGCTAATAAGCTCACAAAAGAAAAAGAGGATACCCTAATTTGAGCAGGAAACTACAACTGACACAGCATGTGTACTTATGACCTGTGACCAGCACATGTCTGTGGCTGACCTACAAAGGAAATCAAACTATAATTGGCAGGTTTCCTGATGTTGTACATGTGACTGCAATGAACTCAGGGGCCCAGAATGGGTATAACTTGCCGCAAAGACTTGATAGTGCTTTCACCCCATCCCTGGGTAAGTATGGGATGAAAAACGCAAACCCTTCCGGATATATGGGTTTCCTTTGCTATGTGACAGGCTCGCCATCTACCTTTAGTATATAGTCTTTTTCCAGAAAAATAATATACTGTCTAGATTTTAGTATATGAAGTCAATTCACATACTTAATTCCACATCCACAAGATTACACCAAATCATCTCATCATTTACATAATTTCTTGGCTTATTCCTGTCTCTCAATTTGTGTGAATTTTACTAATAGATTCTCAGAAGGCAATCTTCTTTTTATTCATCTCCAAATTCTTTTTGGAACTGCCTCACCCATCATCTTTATGTACTGACTACCAAAGTTACAAAGGATGGAACAGGGAAGGGAAGGGAGAAGTGAAGTCATGAGTAGGTCATAAAGCTTAGGGAAGAGTTCAGTTATTAGTAGAAACTGAGCACCTACCTTAGACCACACACCGTGCTAAATACCTGCCTGCAGCATTCATGACTGCAGTGATATTACTAATCCCATTTTACAGGTAAGGCTCAGAAAAAAAAAAATAAGTAACTTGCCCCAGGTCAAAACTTGCCAGGCTGAACATGACTAAGAAACATTATGGCATGAGGGGCATCTGGGTGGCTCAGCTGGTTAAGCGACTGCCTTCAGCTCAGGTCATGATCCCGGAGACCTGAGATCAAGCCCCACATCTGGCTCCCTGCTTGGTGGGAAGCCTGCTTCTCCCTCTCTCACACCCTCTGCTTATGTTCCCTCTCTAGCTGTGTTTCTATCAAATAAATAATAAAATCTTAGAAAGAACGAAAGAAAGAAAGAAAGAAGGAAGGAAGGAAGGAAGGAAGGAAGGAAGGAAGGAAGGAAGGAGAGAGAGAGAGAGAGAGAGAGAGAGAGAGAGAAAGAAAGAAAGAAAGAAAGAAAGAAAGAAAGGAAGGAAGGAAGAAAGAAAGAAACATTTATGGCATTAAAAGCTTGGGAGGTCTCGAGAAATTTTCAGAATGAAAGTAAAAAAAAAAAAAAAATGGAAGGAGCAGATATCAAGTTTCCTTTTGGGGAAACTTGCAAACAAGGAGGAAAGATGAGAGCAGGAAGAACAGGACATTTTGAAGGCACAGCGTCCATGCTGGGACAGACCTGAGCTGCTTATCTAGGACGAGCCTGCTACGCTCAGGCACTGGCTGGGTGCTGGAGGTCTGCAGAAAGAAGGGCAGGAGTAATTGCTAGGGCAACCGAGGGGCTGGGGGAGGGAGGGGATTATGAGCACGCCGCTAGACAACTAGCCTAGGTTACAATATGGGACATTTTTCCCTCACCTTCTTTAAACCTGTTACAGAAAAAGAAACGTAAATGCCTGCTGCCAGAAATGGGAGATCAATTCTGATATTAAAGACAGGAAACAGTCTCAGAAGCACTGTTAGGAAATATGAGGTCTTTCAATAAAGCTTATGATTCATACACTAAAGTTTAAGTGTACCAAGTGTGGGTCGTTTGGTTCTTATGGAATTAGCCTGGAAAATTAACATTCTTTCTGTAAGAAAATGTTTTTAAGTATGAGACAACCACCTTACAAACAATCATAGAACTCACAAGAGAATCCTGGGCACCAAATAAGTCCTGGAACCAACGGGAAGATTTCAGAAAGGACTTCTCAGCGGCAATCTAGGTCCACGTGTGGACACAGTAAGGTTGTCTCCACCCATTGGTGTGTTGGCAAGACACAAACTGGCTGGGGAAAGGGGGGTTATGACATTAAACACTGAAACAAACTTTTCGAAATTATTATTTTATTTTTCCAGTGTTCAAATTTAGGTGTGGCCCAGTTATTATTATACCCTGCCTAGTAGCCGATTCTGGGGAGGTCAAGCGTAGGACACCATGAACAGCTGGTTCTGCCACCTACCTGGTACGCTGCTTTCTGCAACAAGGCACACGATTACAGAACACCCAGGAATAAGCAGGCTGATCGTTCTTTATGTTTTTATTTGCTTATTTATTTATAAAGATTTTATTTATTTATTGGACAGAGAGAAACACAGGTCAAGAGGGAACACAAGCAGGGGGAGTGAGAGAGGGAGAAGCAGGCTTCCCGCTGAGCAAGGAGCCCGATGTGGGGCTGGATCCTGGGACTCTGGGATCTCGACCTGAGCAGAAGGCAAACGCTTAATGAGTGAGCCACCCAGGTGCCCCCCGTAAAAATTTTAACATTTTTAAAGGTGTTATTTGAGAGAGACAGAGAGAGAAAGGAGTGGGGAGAGGGGCAGAGGGAGAAACAGGCTCCCCACAGAGCAGGAAGTCCCACTCGGGGCTCGATCCCACTCGGGGCTCGCCCTGGGATCATGACCTTAGCTAAAGATGGTTAGCTGAGCCACTCAGGCGCCCCTGGGCGGATCGTTCTTTAAAAAAACAAAACACCGGGGCACCTGGGTAGCTCAGTGGGTTAATGCCTCTGCTTTCAGCTCAGGTCATGATCTCAGGGTGCTGAGATCGAGGCCCGCATCGGGCTCTCTGCTCAGCAGGGAGCTGGCTTCCTCCACTCTCTCTGCCTGCCTCTCTGCCTACTTGTGATCTCTCTCTGTCAAATAAATAAATAAGATCTTTTTAAAAAATCAAAATAAATAAATAAATAAATAAATAAATAAACCATTTAATGTTTTGTTCTAATATAATCAATAACTCTGAGACAAGTGGCTGGACATTATTTTTCTCCCTATAGCTTCCTCCTCTCTTGTACCTACCAAGGAAAAACAACAAAGACAACCTGAAAACAGTTAAAAGGATTTAAAAATTATTTACTCTTTGATTTTATTACAATAAATATCAATAGAATTAAACAATTTTAAATTAAAACCTACTGCATTACTTTTGGGGTTCACAGCAGCAGAAATAAACATAAATCCAGTTGAAAGGGCAAGGCTTCCAGAATCCAGTGGCAAGAAACAGTCAGGTCTTGATTATCCAGGCTAGCAAAAGGGAACAGTAATATCAATGATGCAAAAGTAACAGTGAAAATGCATAGTTGTAATCTATTTGTGCATCAAATTATCAAAGACTTCCCAACACTGCAATTAAGGAATTTAAGCAAGTTATGAAGCCCCATTTGAACAAGGGGTAGATTTTTTCCCCCATCAAGCCCCTGAGCACAACTGCTCCCAAGCTGCCTTTGGGCCAGGAATGGGCTGCATCGTCCTTCAAAGCCAGAAGCCTCAAACCTGGTGGAAGCAGCTAGCGTTCTCACTCGCAATCCCTGGTGAAAGGGAAACAGAAAGCGACATATTTAAAGGGCCTTCCTTGGGGATGAAGATGAACTGCAAATAGGAAAGACTCTGGCTCCAGATAAGGAAGAGGCTTCACAGAGTTACAGGCTACATGCTGACTAACTCAACAAGAAGAGGACAACCTAATGAGGGCCTACCATTCTGCAAATAATCAAGAGCAGACTGTGAGTATAAATGAAAATATTATATATAAAATGTAGAGAATGTGTACATATTAAATATGTATATACACATACCACACATAACCAGATAAATGCTACGTTATTTACTATGAACACAGCAAGTTCCAGACAGACCAATTATGAATATGCTCAATTAAAGTACTTGAAAGAGAAAACGAAAGATTTTGTGCTCGCTCCCCTTTATCTTCCACCCTAATATACTCTACTTGTCACAAACACATTCAGCTGGAGTCATCCTTTTGTTTCAGAATACGACACAAAGCAAACTGCAATGGCCCAAGCGATACAACTCAATAATTGATTCAGCCGTAATTCCTGCCACCCCTTCTTATAGTCACAGGGCATGACCCTTACTCAGAAAAGTACCAACTTCTTTTCCTACAGTTGGCTGCAAATTTAACCTATTATACATTGGATGGGAGGGAAAGGGGACAAGGTAGGTGGTAGGGAGTTTGCACCTAGGCAGTAATTCACTGCCTCCCCATTACCCAGTGGAAATACTACTTTAAAAAACATCAAAAACCACCACCACAACAAAAAACTACTGAAACTTGGAGTTTAATACTGAAGTCTGCTCTCTTGGCACATCTGGAATGAGCAAGTCATTACATGTCGCTGGGACTTTGTCTCTTGAAAGTTAACAGGGTAAGTTAGCTAAACAAAATAACCTACAATGTTTTAATTAGCAGTTGTTAGAGTATGATACTGAATGATACCAATAATTCAAACAGATTTAAAACGCAACATTCACAGATCTTGCAAAATGAAAACTCCTCCCATAACAGGTTGAGATATGAAATACTAACTAAGCGAGCGGGTCCCAAGTAAGGTCAAGAACTCACTCTTTAGAGATAAAAGTGCTTGTCAAGAATATCAGAATCTAGAATTTATGGCAAATTGTGTATATTTTAATAAAATAAAATCAAGTCTAATCTTAATCATTGTCCACAGAAACTGCCCAAGAGAAGACTTTAGCCAAAGAGCCATAAGGCATCCCAGCATTTAGCCATTCCCGGCTGTTCGTTTTTAAGATTTTATTTTTTTTAAGTAATCTCAACACCAAACACAGGGCTCAAACACACAACCCTGAGAACAAGAGTCGCACGCTCTACCGACTGAGCCAGCCAGGCTCCCTCAACACCTGGTATCTTTAATACTGTCTCTAAGTTCCATGTCACATTAGGTACTATATGGCCATGATCCAATTCAAAAGCTTTAAAAACAGCACCACTCTGATTAAGCCTACCTTTCTAAAAATGATTCTGTGAAGAGTAAAACAACATGAATGGGTCTGTAGAAGACCAGACAAACCTTCTGTTAGGTCCAAATGGACTTTCCTACAGAGATAAGCCCTTGTTAAAATATTCTAGAATCAGTCCATGTACTATTTTCCAATTCTGGCAACCTGGCCTTTCTGACCAAATGAAACACCACCCCCTCACTCAGGCCACCTGTGAGAGGGCTACAAACAGCAGAACATCTTTTGCTTCCCTAAATATTAGCTCATTTAAGATCTCTGCCTAAAGGGCAGGTCCCTACTTAAAAACAACTCCCCCCCAAAAAATCAGCTAGATGACTATCTCTTGCACATTTGTTTATTAAAGAGCAAAGCATATTACTACCATGTAGATTAAAAAGTAAAGTTATGTTTATTTTGCACTGCAGAAACACTGCAGTGAATTAGTCAATAAATCCCACTCCCATGGTTCCACACAAGGAGGAAGTTTACATGTCGCCACTTTCTCTGGAAAAGCTACACAACCATGATTTACCATATACCCTAATGTACCTGCCTGCCAATATGTCAGTCATCTGTGCCACTGTCAAAGATGAAAAATAAAATATGCAAATCACACGGGTTACATAATAAAGGAAAAATCAGAACTTTACTTAAGCTTCCTAAAATGTATAGAGCGTCACACTTTCAAGTTTCACGGTGATTAGTTTAACACCGTTTTACTGTTAAAACTGTCGCTTAAACTGTACATGTCAAAGTGCTTCAGTTGCAGCATACTAATTAAAATTCTTTCTGGAAGGTTCTAGAACTGCCAGCTAACTTAGGAAGGTTATTCACCCACAGGGTGTTCAAGAAAGGGCATGCTCTTACAAAGACACCTCACAGGAGAAAACTCTAATCTGACCAGAAATCTCCTAGAGAGTACTCAATCAAAACCAGAACTGAGGTCAAGATAAAGGCCACTATGCACACAGGCCTGAACACAACCAAAGATTTCTGTGTTTGTTTTTGGCTTTTTGGGGGACTCAAAGGCAAACATTCTAGCCCATTGGTTTTACTCTGTTCCCTGTGGCACGGTCCCAGTCCTTGGCATGTCAAGAGATCTAAGGCAATCTGGGAGACTGGAATGTGGCAAGACCTAGGTGCTACAAAGCAGGTGGGCATCTCTGTCCTGGTGGTAGCAAGTCAAAAGGGAGGCCAGGTGAAGAATGAAAAGGAAGAGTTACACATAGGCTTCTAGTTAAAATATAAAGGGGAAAATGGCCCTTTGATTCAAACACCTTGAGTTTACCTTTTTATTTTCCACAGGTTATAGAACCAAAGTCTACTTTGGAAAGCAAGGTACATTCCAAGTGTTTTTCGACTGACTACAAAAAACATTCTTTGAAAACTAAACACTTGAGGACCCTTCAAATTCACATTTGAATTTGAAGTTAGTGGAGGAACAATGATTTAAATGGTGACAATTTTAAACTGTGTACTGCACTAGGATCATTGGGCACTACAGGCACTGGGCATTAAGGTGAACCCTTCTTCTCCCTCAGGTGGACCCTAGGCCTGATTTTTCTTTCCCATATTCCCCCAAAGCCCAGACTCCAGGCCATGATCAATGCTCTCACAGTGCCTATTTAGAATTTGGGCAACTCTAGACATATACTCCTCTTCCCCACACCTCTATATTAAAATAAATGGCAGGTAGGTAGTAGTAAAACATTCTAGACCATAATCAGCATGGAGCTTTTTTAAATTAGAATTTAAAATATTTTAAGCATGATATTATTAAAAGGCCAAGGACCATTTAGTTTTTTATTTGGAAGTTATTCACTCTATTCCCTTTGAGACTAAAACCCATGAGCTACATCTATTATGTATAAAAGGAAGAATGGCAGTGTCCACTGTGACGATCTGCAACTGTATAGCGCACTAAAGATCATGAATGTTAGCAAAGGATCAGAAAAGGCAGCAACAACATACTCTATCCAGGTATTTTTCTACCCCATGCTCTCCTCAAATACAGGGGAATTAATTTCTGACAAGCATGAAAGGACATTTTTCATACCATAACCTGACAAGAAACTTCTCACAGGTCTAGGTAACTTTGGTCAGCAGAAACACAAAGCAAACATCTGGCCTGGCTAAGGCACTCCGTTCTGAAATGCACAGAAAACATGCATGTGTGAGCAACATGCCACTGCTCCCCAAAGGCAGCTCAGTGTATGCCGGAAGAAAGGCTAGGGTGGGAGGCTCATCCCAGAGGATCATGCATAAGTCTGAAAGATCTTTTACACTTTGGAAATGTTATGATAATTGGTATGACACAGATGCACAGAGCTATTTGCAAGTAGTCCTGCTTCAGCTGCTATATCACTAAACAACAAGTGGGGGCTTTCAAGATCACTTCAAGACGGCAGACTAAACCAAGAAAAAGTAGTCCACTGAAGATTTAAAAGTCCACGGTATTCTGGAACAGTTCAAAAACTCAGTTTCACTTTGACCTTGTTGACAGCCACCTTTCATCTAATGATGTCACTAAAACTGTGACATAATCCTTTACCCCTACAGAGAAATAGGTCACAAAGTACAGGCACAAAACAATTTCAAATAAACTTGATGCAACAGAAAAAGAACAGAGAGACACTCTGAGGTAAAACAGCCCCAAAAGTACAGAACATGACCCTACAACAGAAGAGTCTTTTTTTGTGTGTGTTACCTATACTGTATGAAGTGAAGAAAGCTTGTGGTCCAAATCTGTCATTTTACAAACATTTCTCAGTTCTTTTCTTATATAATACAGATTAATCTCATTCCTGTGTACAAGATCAACAAAAGATAAAATGATTAGCTCAGAAACCTTAGAACAAAGCTTTGTTCCCTGTCCAAATTACCACAGTCACCATTACTTAATTTGTTCATTCTCTGACCTCCATGATGGCGATCTATTAACATGGAATCACTATCCATATTTTCCAGTATCCATTTCTCATCATGTTCAGTCTCAGAGAAAGTCACCGAACATACCTCAATCTTTATGAACCGCTTTTAAAAATGAGTACAGAACCATAAGTTAGCTCCTTGACTCCTCATTTCTAATAACGTGGATGACAATGATTAGGATTTATAAATTTAAAAACTGAAATATCAATTACATAGATATTTTTATAAAGCAGCAGACTGAAATTCAAAAAGGAATACACTATAATTAAATTTAACGATGGTCACATTCATAGATAAATAATGGTTAAGAATTTAATTACATATCAACACAGTGGTGCCTATTTTATCCAAGTGCAATCCATCCAAAAAAAAAAGGGTTTAAGATACACTCTTCATTCAAGCACAAACTTCATTCAGTGGAAAATAAAAGAAAATCAGCAAGTAAATTTCACCACCACCAAACTAAATGGTGACAAAGTCAGAAAGAAATAAAATATCCACATTCATGAAAAGGTGTGATCTATAAGACAACCACAGTTAAGTCAAAGGGATTTTTATGTTTGTCAGTAAACCTCAAAAATTATTCCAAGTCATATTAAAGAGAGTAGGTACTCAGTAAGGCATATATATCAAAAGCTTTCTTCAAGTGGGAAAGTGGGCAAGTTAGGGAAGAAAGAATTTCTACTTCTTTATCCTGTATGAAATAAAAAACACAGCACTCTCTCCTCCATAAAAAAGATACAGACGGACAGACAGAAGGAAGGAGGGTAGAAAGGAGGAAGGTAAGAAGGGCAAACTGAATTAAAAAACTAATTTTGTTGTGAGGTTCACAGCAGGAATTCATAGTGAGGCTCATGAGATTTCTAACTCCAAAGTAAATTTCTCTTTTAAGGAAGTACACTTGTGTTCCCTACAAGTAATGATCATAAGACTGGGACTGTCACATGCATTCATATAATCATAGTTCTCAGGCACCAATCTCAGCAACTTGCAGCTGAGGGGGGAAATGCCACATTTAAATGATGAACCATGTCAATGGGTAAGCTATAGTTATGGTCCACTCTCTGCTAAGTCTCAATCAAAAATTTTTCTTTAAAAGAAAATTAAATCATTTATCAAGATCTCTCCCAAACAAAGAGAGCCAGAATACTAGAGAATCTAAATATACATACTAGCTCTCTTAGTGCATGAAGAAAAAAGGCATTTCCATGGGAAAGAGAGACCAGTACTTGGCAACTGTATTATAGTTCTGTAATCATTTGGCATCTCTTGCTAAAGGTGACTTGCTCTTATCTTTTCCCTATATTAGATTTGGGCTATTGATAACTTCCACTGCTAAAGACCTACTACTAAAGTGGTACCAAATATGAAAACATTTTGCCATTTTCTTAATGTTATCAGTGTTCCTAAACCAATTTGGGGACTTTAAAAATAAAAACAAAGCATCTTTAACTCTGTATGAACCAAAACAGTATAGACTCATGAAGCTCAAATTACTAGAAACATTTTGTTGGTCTAAAGTACATTATGCTTAACCAAAATGCCACATGGTTTAATAAAAAATCAAGTAAGTGGGGAGTTAGTAGGTCCAAAATTCCGTAAGTTCAGGTCCTTTGTATCATTCCTGCTGTCCAAGTACTATACACACTTGAGTTTCCAGGTCTGTTAAGCAGATCATTTTAGTTCAATGGTGATGGATGAAATATTTACAAGCATCTTATTTACAGTACTTTGTTCTGTAGATTAGAGGCCAATATTCTTTTCTTCTATTCCTAGTCAATCCGAGTTTGGTTTCCTCAACGAGAAGGGATAAATCTGAAAATGGCTGCTCAGCTGCTTTACCTGCAGAAAACCAGAACATGAGGCAGTGACAAATACATTCCTAATAATGTTTTAAAAGGACACAGAATTCATCCTCTGGGGACAATAGTTTACAGATGCAGCGAAACTCAGCAGAAGTAATGAAAAGGTTTTTCTGGACTAGGAAAAGGTTTTTCTGGACTAGGATAGCTATAGAGCTAGAAGGCTATAGAATTCTATAAAATTCTAAAATTACCCCTGGGAGGGTTAGGACTTAAATCTGGGGCCGCCTAACTCCAAAATCTAGTCTTTCCAGAGCCCTCTGGAGCACACAGATTCACATCCAAATCTGCTGAAAAATTATAGGGTTAGCTGACTTATATTATCTAGTAGATCAAATATTTACATACACAGTTAGACTCGGTATTCAACTGCTTATAGCATTTCTAAGTATTCATTCCTAATCCTGATGAAACAGTATAAAAGTAGATTTGTACATTTTAGGAGATTTAGGCCATATTGGTTAAGATACTCCTGGTGGGTAGGCAAGACCCTGGTTACGTGTTACCAAATACCATTTATTTGATACTTCCTAGCTCTCTTGTTATTATTTATATTTCAATAGTTCAAAAGTGAATGCTCTGTGTGGCTTAGAAAGTTTTATCTTCTGGTCAGAAGTTGCAGAAGTGGCAAGAAAGCACAAAAACAGACAAAACAGATGTTCCTGGAATTATTTTCAACAACTTGTATTTATTTTCCAGGTTGTTTTTTTTTTTTTTTAAACTTTTTTTTTTAAGATTTTATTTATTTGACAGAGAGAAACACAGCCAGAGAGGGAACACAAGCAGGGGAAGTGAGAGAGGGAGAAGCAGGCCTCCCGCCGAGCAGGCAGCCCGATGTGGGACTCGATCCCGGGTCTCCAGGATCATGACCTGAGCCGAAGGCAGTGGCTTAACCAACTGAGCCACCCAGGCGTCCCTATTTTCCAGGTTTTTAATGGTGAAAATGTACTGCTTTTGTAATTTAAAGAAAAAAATGTTTTGGTTTGGTTTATGTACAGTTGCCTAAAGATATGCTTCCATATAACACAATTATATAAAAGATATTTTCAACTACATTCTATTTCATGCATGATCGATGAAATAGAAAATAAAAGCATAAGAGTACTAATATAAAGTGAAACATTTATGTTAAGTATGAACAAATAAAAACAATTGTCTTCATATCATAATCCCGAGTTGTTATGGATTTTTTTTCACCTATTTTATCCCAAAAAATGTAGGGTACTTTGGGGAGAACCCTAAGAGAAGAAACCTAAGTTTAGCAACAGTATAGAGTAGTTATCAAGCATGATAGGTATCTCCATTTTAAAAATATGTTCGATAGTACAGAAAACATTTTGTTTCTCAAACTGAGTCCTAGCAGGGTTCCGTTTAAAACAAGCATACCAAGTAGAAGTATTTTAAAGGTCATAAAAAGAGGGTGCCTGGGTGGCTCAGTTGGTTAGGCGACTGCCTTCGGCTCAGGTCATGATCCCGCATGGGGATCATGTCCCGCATGGGGATCGAGTCCCGCATGGGAATCGAGTCCCGCATCGGGCTCCCAGCTCTGCAGGAGAAGAAGGCTCTCTCCGTCTGACCTTCTCCACTCTCATGCACTCTCGCACTCTCTCAAATAAATAAATAAAACCTTAAAAAAAAAAAAAGTTTAAAAAAAAGTCATAAAAACGAATACTAACATAAATACCCCTTTACATTTTTCATTGCTATGAAACTACCATCAGAAAACAAAAATATATTATTCCAGATTGTTCACTCTAACTTTAATTTATAATGGTGAAAATATGGAAACAACATAAATGATTAAAATAACTGGATTGTAACTAAGTACACTGGGTAATTATTAATTAAATATGGAATATTATACAATTAAAAATCATATTTATAAGACCATGCTAAAATATGTAAAATAATTAGAAAAGAGTATTAACATGTGAGGAAAGAAAATAAAAATAAACTTGCGTGGTTCTCATTTTCTTTATTTACTTGACACACAGAGAGATCACAAGTAGGCAGAGAGACAGTAGAGAGAGGAGGAAGCAGGCTCCCTACCGAGCAGAGAGTCCCATGCGGGCCTGGATCCCAGGACCCCGAGATCATGACCTGAGCCAAAGGCAGAGGCCTTAAACCACTGAGCCACCCAGGTGCCCATGGTTCTCATTTTCATTTTATTCTTAGTCCATCTGCCCTGAAATTAGTCCCTTGCTTTAGAAGAGAAAATTAAGGTATGCAAAATCCTTCTTAAATCCATTCTCTTCTAATATTTCCCCCTTATAAAAATGCCCCTAAAGCTAACGAAGCAAGTATAGAAATAAATCATCAAAAAATGGGATCTGTTCCCCATAGAATTAAAAGCACATAAGAGTTTACAATTCCATTCACCAAGAAAACAATTTACATTTCTACTTAAAAACAACTAATTCCTCATAATAATTACCCAGCTTTTAAATTATTTGTGTTACTGTAACATATTCATCAGAGAAATGATATCTGAAATTATATTATTCAAAATGTATAGAGAATATCCCAATTCTTCCAACTACTTTAATAAGCAACTTTCTTTTGAAATTTTTCCCTCAGTTCTGCTCAGTGGCAGTGTCATAGCCAATGAGGCTTATCCAAGGCGCGGTTACTGCTAATTGAAAATTTTCCTTCACCTCTTTTCCTAATACTTGTAAGAATCAAATGGAACCAATTCTGCTCTAGATTACTTACCACTTGTACTCCATAATGGATGTGGGCCAGAGTGAAAACAGCTGTTAAAGTATATAGGAGAATGCTCTCAATGTACGAGGCTACTCCTAAGTTTACCACCAGGACGACCAAGAAAAGGGGAACCAGGAACCAATTCAAAGTTGGGCACCGGGTGCTGCTCATCTGACAAACAATCAGTTGACACTTGAAGTTAGGAAGAAAAAAAAAAAGAGAATGAAAATTTAATTAGCAACACACTTCCAAAATTAGTCACCCCAACATTTGAAAAGCATTCAAGTACATGAGCCACCAGTTCCATGACATTATTAAAATCAGCAGTTCTCAACTGCTCAAGAGCAAACTGAATGAACCTCTGCCCACACCTCCAAGCCCACAGACCCTCAGAGTGTCAGAAGAGGTAGGAAGAGGACTTAGTAAGGCTGCTATAGAAGGCATTCTTCCACTAGGTAAGTTTGGACAAAAGAAATTTCTCCCAATTTTAAGTAATGTAGCTGAAAAAAACTTTCAAAACAGCCTTTTATAGCTCCATACAACTAAATTTCTTCATGGAGCTGAGGAGATGCCGCCTCCAATTCAATCATACTGTCATACGAACACCTCAAGACCTCCTGGCTCCATACCTCACTCAAATCCAGTTTTATACCTCCAGAGATACATTTTATACAATGTAGTAATATTTCCACATCTTTAAACCCTGTGAAGTCAACAGGACTGGTGATATTGAACACATGTTACAGACATGAAAACACAAACTCAGTGGTTTCCTTATCAAGTCAGACATGAAAACACAAACTCAGCGGTTTCCTTATCAAGTAAAAACTTACTAAGTTTTTAGAGTTAGAGCACAGGCTCCCTGGCTGGCAGAACCGTTAAGGTCCCTTCTCAACTCTTTCTGATCTCTCCTACCTGTCTGCTGTCTTGTTGGGCCACCGCAGAGAAAGGGCTTTTAAAAAATATTGTATTTACTACAAAATTTTTATTCCCTGTTAATTTTTAAATCAGCTGATTTAAAAACGTGTGTGTGTGTGTTTTCTCTCAAAAACTCCTTTCAGGCTCCCTCAACTAACCATTAGATCTGCAGCCATCTGGAAAAGGAACAAATTTTTCAGCATGTTCAGTCTTAGGGGTTATAATTCTTTCAAGTTTCTGATATAAAATATCTTTAAATTAAAATCTATTTTAATACTATATCAAATTTCTCAAATTACCAAATTTTGCCATATATTCCTTAGATATATTATGACTTTTAAAGATTTTTGTATTTGACAGAAAAACAGAGCTAGAGAGGGAACACAAGCAGAGGGACTGAGAGTGGGAGAAGCAGGCTTCCTGCCGAGCAGGAATCCCGATGTGGGACCTTATCCCAGGTCTCCAGGATCATGACCTGAGCTGAAAGCAGTCGCTTAACCATCTGAGCCACCCAGGCGCCCCTATTATGACTTTTAAAAGAAAAAAAAATCTTACTGTGATGTTAGCAAAGGCTGTTCCAACCATAAAGTAGAATACTCTAGGATGCAACTCTAAAATATCTGAAGGCGACTGAAGGATCCATGCTGTAGACAAAATGAATAGCAAACATGGAGAAAAAAAGGGAACCATAGCTTCATAGACTGAATTGTGTTTCAAGGTGTTATTTTTATAGCTTCTGAAAAAAAGAAAATCAAGTAATACAAAGAACAATTATTACATATAAAACTCACACTGCATTTGTAAATTTTGTAGTTTTCAAAGTACTTTCACACTTACTCTTACTTTACACTCACAATAATCCCATAGCACAAACAGAACCAACATTACTAACCCCATTTTGCAGACAGATTAAGTGACGATATGAGAATTTAAATTTACATAACTTGCTACCAAGTGGCAGGGCCAGGACTAGAACGGAAGTCTTCTGAGCCCTAGTCCCCTGGAATGTAAAGATGAACAGAACTTGATCTTTGTTTTGTGAGATTTGCACTCCAACAGGGGAAATAAAATGCACACAAAATGCCACGAGGAAGTACCTCAGAGCACTGCTACAATACAAAGTGACAGAGAACCTACCAGTTCTCTGCACTGAGACCGCCGTAGCCTATCTTGGTGTCCCCAACACACACTCCAATATATGTCTGCTCATCTGAACAGAGCCCCAAATTCTAGTCTTGGGTTTGCTCCTGATTACACGATTTTCAACAAGATACCACCCCATTAGGACCTCATCCTTAGAAGATGAGGAGAAATGTCTCCAACTCTAAAGACTTCAGAGCTTTAAATTTTATAGTTTCTATCAATGACTGCCAGCTACCATAAATAGGGAAGATTCATAGCGCTCGGCTGCACACAGATAGGATTCCGCAGGACAGATCTGAGGGGTGGAGGATGAAATGAAAAGTGTTTCAAGCAGAGGAAACAGTACTAGAGGAAAGTGGGAGCAAAATTACTGAGGAGGGAAATACCAAAATGCATTCAGGTTCCCTAGGTAAATTCAATGTGGCTGAGCAAAGGTGGAGAACTGCAGTTCAAAGAAACAAACCACCACTCAGGAAACTCCAACCTGACCCTTGTCCCACTCCTCTGGCAGGAACTTTCATATAGTGCTACCTGGGATCAAGGGTTAGGTCCCAAACTACATAAGTTCAGAAACTTTATGATCATGCTGACTAAACTTACACAGAATCAATTTATAAAAACTTTAAATCAATTTTTAAAAAGAATGTAAACCTCTCAATATTCAACAAGAACACACGCCTTCCCAATTCACTCCACTAAAAAAAAAAATGACAAATAGAAAACTGTCTGGTGAGCCAAAAACTGTAACAAAAGCGCCAGCAGTTCTGTGCTGTGACTGAAGCGAGTACACAGCTGCCACTGTGGACCCTAAACAATCTTGACCTCATTCTGGGTTCAAAATACAGGTTTCGTGACCATTCCAAAATGTCTAGATGCCAAAAACAAGACAGATCCTAAAATTCATCGAAGTAACAATTTTCACATTTCTTGCCCAATTAAGAAATACTTACCTGAAAAAGTTTAATAAACTCATTGGAAGAGTCACACATAACGCACAACCTAAAAAGAAGAATATTTAAATTACTGTGATTATTCAAGAGTGATTTTTATAATTATCAAATACATACAAAATATTTAATGCTTTTAGACCCAATAATTTACAGGTTCAGGGTAACTTTTGTATTGAATTAAATACATTTCTGAACATTTACAACCAGAAGGGTAACGGTACAGCTTGGTGGTTCAGAGCAGAGGCTCAGGGACCAGATCAGGCTTGAACCTCAGTTGTGCCTACAGGTTTTGGAATTTCAGGCAGATTAATGTTTCAGAGCCTCGATTTCTTCTTTTATAAAATAAACATAATAGGATTGACCCCATAGGGTTTCGAGAATTAAATGAGTTATTACACATAAGGACACCTGGAACAATACCTGGTATGCAGTAAATTGTCCAAGTATGAGTTAGAAAGAGGGGATGATTACCATTAATCTGTGGTTTCTCATTTCTACTTATTTTTATCTCCCTAGCATTCTGAATTCCTCCACCCATCCGTACGCACATACTAGTTCTTTCCCCGCAAACCTGAAAGCAAGACAGCCTTCCCAAGAAGTTCTCCCACTGCTTCTGCTGCCCTCACTCTCTACTTCTTCTCTTACTCTGCCCTATCACTTGTCAGACCTTCCTGTGGCCTTCCTCAGGACTCATTCTTCCTTCCTTCTGCAGAAACTGTACTCTGGAATTTATCAAGTTCTCCTAATGATCAAATTCAATATTCTTTCTTCTCCTGACTTCTAGGTAAGAGGACTCTGTTGACTCTCCACTAACTGCAATTCTTTCCTGCCTTGGTCTTTATGATCCATTCTCCCAGTGCTGTTAGTTATCTATCCATTACATGTGCTGTCCTTTATTGGCAATTCTGCCTCCTGCATATTCCTAACTAGGCATTCAACTGCACTTCTATTCTCTCCCAGGGAATCCTCTCTTATGGTTTTAACTATAAGCTTCCTATAGATGACTCCAAAATCTAGTCATGTACTCTTGGGCAAATCAGATGTTCTCTCTGAGCTTCAGATTCCACAGTCGTACCATAGATGAGGCTCCTACTGTCCCTTGCATTTTTAAAATTCTCTGATTCTACAAATGATAGAGATGTAAATTCCTGACTTTTTTCTCTGTCAAAATCCAAGTTAACACCTGTGGCAAGTTTCTGGCTACTTCATTTGGGTATTTCACAGTCACTCAACAAACTAGCCCTAGCTTGTCCACTCCAGACTTCCACTAACTACACTTGGCTTGGGGTGGGAAGGTGATCCATATAGCTATGAGCTTAAGGATCACAGAAAATCATTCCCTCAAAACAATTCCTATGACATTTTGCTAAAAACAGATGAAAAGACTAGAATCCACCAAACAGAAATCTCACTTGAAAAGATGAATTACTCTGCCACTTCCAAGCCAAACTGCGACAAAGTTACCTAAGTTAGAAGAGCTTAGAGAGAAAGGAAGACAAGCTGACGTCCTCAGAAATTTTTAGCAACTGACAATGTCAAGCTGGGAAGCACTGGTAGGGAGCTGGGGCTGAATTAATTAACCCAGAATCACTATAGCTCTGAGGTGTTGAAAATAGGCTGTCAGAACTTGCAAAAGATTTGCTACCAAGAGAATTTTTAGTTTAAAATATCTTGAAATATCTTTATCTTAAATACAGCAAGCATGGAGGAAGCCTGGGCTATATATAGGTTGCCAAAGAGACACACTGTATCTTCTATTTCTTCTCTAAATAGTACCTAATGTACTTTCCATAAAAAGTACAGGCATACCTCAGAGATATTGCAGGTTGCGTTCCAGACCATCACAATGAAGTGAATGTCACAATAAGGCAAGTCACATAAATTTTTTGGTTTCCCAGTACATAAAAATTATGTTTATACTAAAACGTAGCCTATTGAGTAAAACAGCATTATGTATTTAAAAAATGTACACGCCTGAACTAAAAAATATTTTATTACTAAAAAATTCTAGCCATCAGGGAGCCTGGGTGGCTCAGAGGGTTGGGACTCTGCCTTCTGCTTGGGATATGATGTTGGGGTCCTGGGATTGAGGCCGACATTGGGCTCTCTGCTGAGTGGGGAGCCTGCTTCCTCCTCTCTCTCTGCCTGCCTCTCTGCCTACTTGTGATCTCGGTGTATCAAATAAGTGAATAAAATCTTAAAAAAAAAATGCTAGCGATCATCTGAGCTTTCAGCTAGTCGTAATCTTTATGGTGGTGGAGATTCTTGACTCAAGGCTGATGGCTGCTGTAGGTGGGGATGGCTGTGCCAAGTTCTTAAAATAGGAAACAATGAAGCTTCCCACACTGACTCCTCCTTTCACAATTTCTCTACAGTATGCAATGATGGTTAATGGCATTTCATCCACAGAACTTCTTTCAAAAAGAGAGTCAATCTTCTCAAACCCTGCCACTGCTTCATTCAACTCAGTTTATGTAATATTCAAAATCTGTCATTCCAACTATCTTACAGCATTTTCACCAATGGATTCTATCTCAAGAAAACCACTTTCCTTTCTTTTTTTTAAATTAACATATATTATTTGCTTCAGGGGTACAGGTCTATGAGTCATCAGTCTTACACAATTCACAGTACTCACCATAGCACATACCCTCCCAAATGTCCATAACCCAGCCACCCTATCCCTCTCTCCAACTCCCCAGCAACCCTCAGTTTGTTTCTTGAGATTAAGAGTTTATCTCCCTCCCGTCCCATCATTTTTTCCCTTCTACCCCCATGACTCCCCACCCTGCCTCTCAAATTCATGTCAGAGTGATAATTCATGTCTTTCTCTGATAGACTTATTTCGCTCAGCATAATCACCTCCAGTTCCATCCATGTCATTGCAAATGGCAGGATTTCATTCTTTTTGATGGCTACATAGTATTCTGGGGTGTGTGTGTGTGTGTGTGTGTGTGTGTGTGTGTGTGTACCACATCTTCTTTATCCATTCATCTGTTGATGGACGTCTCAGTTCTTTTTGCTTTTTTCATCCATAAGAAGTAACTCCTCATCTGTTACAAAGCCTGATCACGGAGACGACAGCAATTCAGTCACATCTTCAGGCTCCACCTCTCATTCTAATTCTCTTGTTATTTCTACCACGGCTACTTATTTCCTCCACTGATGTCTTAAATCCCTCAATGTCATCCATAAAGGTTTGAAATCACTTCTTCCAAATTCCTGTTAATGTTGACTGTTTTGACTTCTCCCCTCAAATAGTGGCACCTAGAATGGTGAATCCTTTCCAAAGGGTTTTCAGCTTACTTTGCCCAAACCCATAAGAGGAAACCCTTTCTGGGGCAGCTAAAGCCTTATAGAAAGGTACTTAGTAGTCATGGAAACAACACTAATCTCATTATATATCATCATCAGAGCTTTGGGTGATTTGTCAATGAGAAGTAATATTTTGAAAGGAATCCTTTTTTCTGAGCAGATCTCAATAGCAGGCTTAAAATATTCAGTAAACCATGTTGTAAAAGACATGTGTTACCACTCAGCCTTTGTTGTTCCATGTATACAGGCAGAGTAGATTTAGCAAATTCTTAAGGGCCCTAGGATTTTCGGAAGAGCCAATGAGCACTGGCTTCACCCTCAAGTCACTAGCTGCATTAGCCCCTAACATGAGTCAGTCTGTCCTTTGAAGCTTTCAAGCCAGGCATTGACTTCTCTCTAGCTTTGGAAGTCCTAGATGTAATTTCCTTCCAGTATTAAAGTGGTCACACCTGTACTGAACATCTGTTTGTGTAGCCACCTTCCTTAATTATCTCAGCGAGATCGTCCAGATAATTTGCTGCAGCTTCTACATCAGCACTTGAGGCTTCACCATGTACTTTCATGATACAGATAAGTCTTCTTTCCTTAAACCTCATGAACCAACCTCCACTAGCTTCAAACTTTTCTTCTACAGCTTCTTTACCTTTCTCAGCCTTCACAGAATTGAAGAGAGTTAGGGCCTTGTTCTGAATTCTTAAGAGAATGTTGTGGCTGGTTTGATATTCCATCCAGACCACTAAAACTTGCTCCATATCAGCAAAAAGGCTGTTTACTTTCTTACCATTCGTGTATTCAATGAGTAGCACTTTCCATTTCCTTCAGGAACTTTTCCTTTGCACTTACAAACTTAGCTGGGGGATGAGGGCTGGTTTGGGGCCTATCTTGGCTTTTTTCCTCACTAAGCTGAATCGTTTCTAATTTGTGATTTAAAGTGAGAGATGTGTGACTCTTCCTTCCACTTGAATGCTTAGAGGCCACCGCAGGGTCATTAACTGGCCTAATTTCAATATTGTGTCTCAGGAAATAGGGAGGTCTGAGGAGAGGGAGAAAAATGAGAGGGAGAGCAGGTAGGCAGAGCAGTCAGACACACCCAACATTAATTAAGTTGCCGTCTTATATGGGTGTGGTCTGTGGGGCCCCAAAACAATTCTAATAGTAACATCAAAGATCACTATCACAGATCACCACAACAAATATAATAATGTGAAAGTCTGAAGTATTGCAAGAATTATCAAAATATGACAGAGGGAGACATGAAATGAGCAAATGCTGTTGGAAAAACATTGTGGGGCGCCTGGGTGGCTCAGTGGGTTAAAGCCTCTAACTTCACCTAAGGTCATGATCTCAGGGTCCTGGGATTGAGGCCCGCATCGGGCTCTCTGCTCAGCGGGGAGCCTGCTTCCTCCTCTCTCTCTGCCTGCCTCTCTGCCTACTTGTGATCTCTGTCTCTGTCAAATAAATAAATAAAATCTTTAAAAAAAAAAAAAGAAAGGAAGAAAGAAAAAGAAAAACATTGTGGCTAATAGGTTGCCACAAACCTTCGATTTGTAAACAACACAGTATCTGCAATGCACTATAAAATGAAGTGCAATAAAACGAGGCATACCTGTATTGGGAAAGCTGCTTTATTTATTTGTAAAGAAATGTGGGCTTTTGTTTTATTTCAGAGAGAAGAATTCAGATAAACTTATAAACTATGAGAAAGTTATGTGCCTATTAAAGTATCCACTTAACATTCAAAAATATATCTCACATACCAGAAGATTCCATCTCATTGTTAAATCTGACATTTAAACATAAAACACAGCAGTACCGCCACAGGACTAGTCACTTAGAAGAGTCACTATGTGGCGAGGAGTGAAAAATAACTAGCCTTCTCAAGGTAGAGGATTCCATTCGAACGGAAACTCAAAAATGAACATTTAGATTTGGAAGATAACAGCAGAGTTCTAAAATAACTGTAGTCCAAGGCCACAGAAAAAGGCCCAAACCACTGCCTAAAAGCCAGTGCCTAATGCAGCACCTTCTCAGCTGTTTCTAAACCCTACCAAATGCCCACTCTATCACCAAGGCTCACTGGTAGTGAGAGAGGGGGCCATTTTTAGATGAGGAAACAGAGCAATAGACGAAGAGTTTGCTATTTTACTTCTACAGAGGTCCTAATGCCATTCCTAGTGCCCCAGAATCAAAGCTCAAATAGCTTCCTCCTTGCCTCTTTGCACAGAAAACACTGCCTCCTGTAGACATCCCCTCTGGTTAAAATCAAAAGGGAAACATTACCATGGTCAAAAACCTTTACCTAAGAGCCAGTGGCAAAAGAAGTAGAGTACCTGAGAGGAACAAAGGCTCAACTTTTGGAGTGGATGTATTATGAAGTAATCTCTACCTTTCATCTATTTTACTTCCTACAAACTAGTGATCTTCAATTTTGATAGACATGAAATCTATACCAATGTGGATCTACATGAAATGTGGATCCTCTACAACAGTCTAGATTCGTTTAAATAGTTAGTTTACAAGGTTTATGTGATTATGGTATTTATTTCCTTCTGATTAGAAATAGTTCAGTACTAAACAAAAAGACCAAAAAACAGAAACCTCATTTTCCTTAATGGTTTGGTTGAACCCAGGTCTGTAGGGTTGTTCTGCTTGCTGGAGGGTGTGGGAGAGGGGAAAAGGCGGTATAGCTTGTGATAATCAAACACTGGCTTTGATAATAAAGTGATGTTAAAATAGGCTTCAACATGGAGCTTCTTACCAATAATCATTGCAGTGAATAGGTCTCTATATAAGAAATTAAACAGGAAAGGTTCATACCAGGCCTCAACTCCCACAATCGCAGTCACTATGTAGACAAAAGATATAGTCTGGAAGGAAAATGCAGACAAAAGCATACAGAGGCATTAACAGCTGGAAAGATCAGGGAGCCAATAATGCTGCAGGTGCATACGTCTAGTAAACAGTTTTAGTAAAAGCAAAAAGTACACTTAAATTTGAAACTGTGGCAAGTCTTCTTGCCTTTAAAAATGTCTTTTTTCAGCCACAATGCCATGAAATAACTAACTTCTAAACAACGCAAGCAAGTGGCCATAATTTAGAACACCTTAAAGCCCGTCATGAATGAGTTAAGGCACAGGATCCAATTTGCCTACCCAATCACTTTCTTCAAACACACTCCAAAGTCTGAGGCTATAACGGGGCCTTAGGTGCAAATGGGCAAAATGGCAACACAAAGGCTGGTATTCCAAGGCAGGAAGAGTTAATAGCAAGCCTATTAAGTAAGAGAAAACAAGTATCTCTATTCACTGAAATGTGGGCAGTAAAGACAAAAAAGCAACAATTATATGTGCATACCTTTCTTTACAAAAATCAACAGTTCAAAGGATTATTTATTAACATTAAGAAACTGTTCATTTTTTTAGGGGTGCCTGAGTGTCTCAGTCTTTGGGCATCTGCCTTCAGCTTGGGTCATGATCCCAGGGTCCTGGGATCGAGCCCCGCATCAGGCTCCCTGCTTCGCAGAAGGCCTGCTTCTCCCTCTCCCCCTCGCCCTGTTTGTGTTCCCTCTCAAGCTGTGTCTCTCTCAGTCTAATAAATAAAATCTGAAAGAAAGAAACAAACTATTCATTTTTTAATAACAATGACAGTATGATTATGGTTTTTTAAAAAAAGTACTCTTACTATTTAGAGATAGGTAATAAAATACTTATCACATACTATCAGGAATTCCCATTAAAATAATTGGGAGGAAGGAAGTACGTGAAACTAGACTGGCCATGCAGCTGCTGAAGCTAAGTGACAGGTACAAAAAGGTTCACTATGCTATTCTACTTTTCTGTTTGAAACTGTTCATAAATAAGCAAGAAATAACACAAGATAAAAAGCAAATTTTTTAAAAGCACAAGTCAGTTCTAGCCAAAAAAGCATAAGGGCTATAAAGAAGGAATAACAAAAGCTTCCCCCTAAATTTATGGCAATGTTAAAAATTTAAGGCAGAACATATACTTACCACTTGGCTAATGTCATATCCCCATGGCAGGAAAAGAATCCCTGTGTTATATTTTTCCCAGTGGGACAGGATGAAAGAAAACAAAACTACCCATAGCAGGAGATAAAGAACAAAAACACTGACACCAGATGGTCCTCGTCCAAAGATGGAATACACAGTCACAACAAAATAAACACATGACCAACTATCTAGGCCATGGTCAAAAAGCTCCCCTAAAGGGGTGCTGGAATTGGTTCTCCGGGCTTGCTTTCCATCCACACCATCTGCAACAAAAACACATTACCACGGGAAAAGGTCAAACTCTGCACCAAAGTGGGGAAAGTCTTCTTTAATAAACTGGAGAAAGAAATACAAAACAAAACAGATCAGCATTATCACAGGAATATTAATTAACTGAAGAATAGCTAGTACCTTTATAAAAATCCAACCTTTATTCCCTACAGTTCGAAGATTTCAGAAATAAAATCTGTAATCTCTCAGAGGATAATCTAAAAATTAAAATATGGGACACCTGGGGGGCTCAGTCGGTTAAACGTCTACCTTCAGCTCAGGTCATGATCTGGGGGTCTTGGGATCAAGTCCCGCATCGGGCTCCCTACTCAGTGGTGAGTCTGCGTCTCTCTCTCCCTCTCCCTGCTGGTGTTCTCTCTCCCTCTCTGTCGAATGAATAAATAAAATCTTTAAAAATAATTGATTAATTAATTAAAGTTAAAATACATTACATCACACTAAATGGTGTCAATTTTAGATCTGAGGACAAAGCATTATAGTTGGACTCTGAACTCCTCCAAATCAGCCTAATAACTGAAGTCTTCCCTTAGCCACAAATTTTCAAGCCTCCAGAGAACATTCAATAGTTACTCATTACAATTTTTCTAACCACTCCTTGCTCTAGGATCCAAAAACACCCTGTGCTTCAGTCCTAACACCTATTTCATCTTGTTTGAAATTATGGTCACTTTGTCATCGATGTACCACTTCTATAATTTTAAGTGCTTTCAGAAAAGGCTTTGCACAAAGTAGTCACATTCAGTAAATATAAGAATGTATTAAAACTGCAATGCACTATACTTAATGCTGTGAAGATTATGAGAATAATCTCAGAACAAACTAAGTCTGTGCCCTCAGTTTACAAGTGAGAAAGGAAACAAAATGTGGTAATTAAAGATACAGTACACACTCCAAACACAGAGGAGTACAGAAAAGGGACAAGTACTCTTCAGGCTAAGATAATCCAGAATGGCCTTTCAGACAAGATGAAACCCAAGTGGAGACATAAAGAATGAGTTGGATTTCAGTAGATAAGAGTATGCTGTTTCAGGAGGAGGGAGTGCTAGCGGCAAAAACACCAAGATGGAAAAGCACATGAGTATTCAGAGAATGCCAAGTAGCTCAGATTAACCAAAGAAACCGGCATGTGCAAAGGCAGTAGGGAGGCTAGAGCAAAGTTTCAGGGAGTACGAGAAGCTACTAGAAGGATGTGAGCAGGGGAATGATAAGGGTGAAAGCAGTAACGAGCTTTGCAAAGACTCCCCTGGCATCAGTGGGAATGAAAGGCTGGCGTGAGCACACTAAACAGCAGGCCCACACTGACATGGGACGCAGTGGGAATGAAAGGCTGGAGGCAGGTGAGATATTAAGAAAATAAAAATGGCAATGCAGTGAAAGATGGTCACTGAGGCTAAAGGACCAAAAGATCCTCTCCAAAATTTCCCATCTGGGTAAATGAGAGAGGGAGGAGATAAAGAAGTCCAAAGCAGTGTGTGACTGGTGGAAAAGAGGCTGATTACAATTTTAGATGCTAAAACTGAAGTGTTGGCAGAATTATCCATATGGTAATATCAAGCAACTCAACCTAAGGTACTTACTAGCATATACCATATATTATGGTGGGGGGACAACTCAGGAGGACCTAGAACAGCACCCTGTGATCAAAGATATTAATATTTCTTCAGAAAAATGATAAGAATAGTCACACTAGTAGAATAAAGTTTATATATTGCCTCACATTAGTTCAAGGCAGTTTTGCAACAAACAGTTGATGTTTGGTCAAGATTTTTGCCAAAATTATGGAAATGAAACGGGTAGGTGATACAGTATTATCTATCAAAAGGCTCTTTAGACATGCTGTTAAAAGCCAGAGCCCTAGGCCACTCTCACCTTTTTCCCTTTCCTCTGTCCCTGGCAACCAAACCGTACAGAATTCTTAAGCCTGCTTTAAGAACAAATGTACAAAAGCTTCGACCTAAAAATGTAATTTTTCACTAAGCTTTCCCCTAATTCTTCCGGACTTCACTCTCTTCCTTCCCCACACTCTTGCAGCTCTGGCCACCTGCAATGTCAGCATTTAATCATGTACCAACTTATACTGGTTTTATGAGTGTAAGTCATTTTTACCTGAAGAGATCTAAGCAACTTGAAGTCAGGGTCTGGTATTTTATATTCATTTAAAAACAACAGACTGAGTGCCTACTATGTGTTAGGCACTGTTCTGAATACTGGGTAGCCCTCAAAGCTATGTACGTTTTAGAGCAGACAAGCAGGTCAAATGGCTTTAAGTACTATGGACAAAAACAAAACAAGGAAGGAGAATAGGAGCATGCACGACGAGCCCTGCAGGTAAATCCAATAAAAAGCATTCTTGGCAAAACAGAGAGTACTGCCTAACACGGCAGACTACCCTGACCACCCCCTCCACCAAATAAGAATTGATCACTTTCTTATTCTCCCACTTATTTGTGTTCTCCCACTGTGCTCTATTAGGGCAGCTCTCCCGGTATCCCACAATTGTTTGGTATGTCAGTACTGCTTCCCAAACATAAGGCAAAAATGATGTCTTATTCCAGTTGTGGGTAAGTATTTTGTATAAAGAGCCAGATGTTGCAACGACTCAACTTTGTCTTTGTTGCAGAAAGCAGGCATAGACAACATGTAAAGGAATACACAGAGTTGCCTTTCAACAAAACTTTACTTATAAAAACAGGCAACAGGCCAGAGCTGGGCTGCAAGAGGTAGTCTGCCAACTCCAACCTTATTCTTTGCATTCCTTAACAATGAGTGACAATATTTTCCATAGAGAAACTCAAAAACATACGTTTTAAATTGAACAGGAAATTAATAAACCCAAGTTAAAATGAATTAAGCACCGGAGAAAATGTTAACTTAGTGGATGACTGGCTATGCCTGCTGTCAGATTCACCAGCCATTGACAAATATGGGTACGTGCCAATTTCTTACCTAGAGTATAGGCCATGAAGTTGAGGATGCCCACTACAATCCAAACCCAATCAGGGACGTGCTTGTAACCTGGTGCTGCAAAGGAAAGCAACACAGGTTTTAACACAAAATACACATGTTCTTACCATACCATATACTGCCATTAGAAATATTTCCAGTTATTAAATAGAAATTAAAGTACCTTATATTTTTAATGCAGAATTAGGTAGATGTTAAAATGTATCAGTAAACTGACAAAACCAAAGGAGTAACTGCCCAACCCCTCATAAACAAAAGGCATTTATTTTGAGCTTTAATCTTAACTCTAAACTGATTGTTCATCTTTACTTGAAAATTACTTATGTGCTGAGAATGAAAATTAATATTTTTGGAACTTAAAAGATGCTTGTGTTTAATCTGATCCTCATTGTTTGCGATTATACTACAAACATATATTGAGCCTTCAATCTATATTCTTTCATTACATTATTAATTAGCTAAACAAAAGACCTTTTCATTTGGATATAGATGGGTCACCTCCACTGGATGATTTGGCATCAGAATCATTCTGGGATGTCTGGACCTCACTATTTCTGCCTAAGACAGAACAACTGAGAATCAGGAGGTCTGCATTCCAGTCCTGGCTCTGTATTCAACCAGCAGTGTGACCATGAATATACCATTTAACTCTTCCTGTCTATTTACCAAATATATCAGGACTAGATGGTTTATCTGGTCCTCTAAGTTTTATGATTTGGGGAAATATACATAACATTTACGTATTTTTAGCTCTCTTAATAACTAAGTAAATAATTTCAGAATGGTGGGAAAAATAGTTCTAGTTACAAAATAAATTTTTAAGGATGTACTGAAGATTAAAATACAAATTTTTAAAAATTATTTAATATCCAAACCATGCTTAATAAAATTTAATCTTATTAATCATGCCATCCTCTATGATCTTCATAAAGTTGCCATCTTATTACAAGTACAGAAGCCATGGCTTAAAATTTCAATTGATAGTTAAGCAAATGTATAACTCCAATATTCAGAATTTCTATAATATCAAGCCATAAGTTTTTGAAAATCTGAACTTTCCTATAAAAACAATGTTTCCAGTGACTGACAGTTTCTCCAGGTCAGTCCACAAAAGTCTAAACCCACAACACAGATGAATCATAACACTAAAACTCCTTACTACATCATTTTTAAGTATTCTTTTTGGAAAATATATACTCCAACTTACAATGCAAAAATATTCATCTACCTCCATCCTTCCATTCCTCTCAATTCCATCAACTGGCTGAGCAATGAAAATCAACTCTATTGCCCACTTAGCCCCTCATCCCAAATACAGCCAGATTCTGTCCTATAGCCTGGGGCAGAAACAGGGTGAGGGAGAACGTGAAGACTGGAACAGATGTGAAAGACTTCAATAAACATAAGGTCTAAGAACCATTTTCAGAGGAAACTCGGAGGTATTAAAGGTAAATACGGATGCTGAGTAGAGGGAAAGAGAAATAACCATCAAAAAAAGGCGGGGATTTTTCTTGCAGATTAGAACAAGGGAAGGGATATTTCTGGAACTGTTAAGTATGTCGAACCCTGCTCATATTCACTGTAAGGCAAAGTGTCATAATCCTAATTTCTGTCTTCTTATAAAGCTAATTATTCTTTATTTATCAAAACCTCATTGCTTTTTAGACAGCATATCTAAATTAAGTAGCCAAGCTGGTTTCTAGAACTTAATGGAAACATCCATAACAGACTGCGAAAACACAACTGACTTAGCTTTTACACCCAAATCCTAATTTCAATTGATAGTTAAGCAAATGTATAACTCCTATTTTACATATCCTTATAGTATCCAAAACTTCACCAAAATACAAGCACATGAATAGAACCAGAAAATAACATCTCCTTTTTCTCCGTTTAGACATTTTAAATTTTATATTAAAGTAATAATCTTACCTGAAGCATAAAAGTCAGGATCAAAGTATGCCATAAGTAGGAAATTGAATACAACCAGCAGAAAACCAGAGAAGGTGATCAGGTTTGGAGCCAGCCAAGTAGGAAATACCTATTTTTTTCAAAATAATTACAAATAGTTAAAGTAAAGGAATCTCTCTGGCCACCACACAAGATGCAAATTTAAGTCATAACAAAGGTTATAAACTTGAAAGATCATACATATATATGCTCTACATATTAAAATGTAAACCATAATGTCTGCTGATAAAAATAAGCATCTTTCTTCTATTTTCTATATTTTAAAAATAATTCTATAATCAACAAAATTTATAATCATAACATATTTACATAGGAAAATTTTAAAATTTATTTTATAAAAATGATAAATTCTAGAGTCTAAGCTAAACTCGAACAGTGAGATAAATCAAAAGGTATGTGACTAAGGTAAAAGGAGAATGGGACATCTAGTTTCTCTAAATATCTTATTAAACAAACAGTTGCATCCATAACACTCCATAAAATATTTAAAACTTACTAAATCATAAGCACCAGTCTATTAATCGTCTTACCTTTACTATAGTGTTCCAAAATGGATGCATGATATACAGAGAGAGTGGATTCGTATCCACAGCACTGTACTGTTAAGAAATGAAAGAAAATATTCAGTTATCCTTGCACACAAGCAAATAGAACAGTACTTCTGGAGTGAAAATAATATTACAAAAATAAGCTAGAGGTTATGTCTGTTTACATGATGCCCTCATCTAAATAACAACACTGGAGGAACAATATAGATGGGACAAAAAACAGTCAAGTACAGCCAGATTTCTTTCTTTCACTCAATCAACTTTTATAATGTCACAATGTTTCAGTAGAGAAATTCATATTGCTTACAAGTTCTCACTTACAATGCGAGATCAAAATGTGCACTTTACACGTTCAAACGCAGACTTTCTCAACCTCCTTGTACCACCGATACCCTTCCTAGCTGTGCAACCTTGGGCATGTTACCTGATCTGCCTTAGTTTGTTGACCTGTAAATGAGGACCAGAGGTTCTACCTCAAAGGACTGCCATAAAAATTAGGTAAATTAATCATATGTACGAAACACTTATAGTAGTACCTTGCCCACAGTGAGTGCTATGTAAGTATTAGGTATTACTAAATGTGTTTTAACCACCAAAGGATGACAGATCCTTTACAGCAGGAAATGGATTGCATAAATAAGCAAAGGAAGACAACAACAGGTTAGGGTTCTGTGGTAATCCCGCTTATTCCTAATTATTGAGCTACTTAGTAAAAATTCAAAAGAAATTTTAACAAATATCTTTATTTGTACATACGTACATATATAAAATTTCAAGAGTCACATCAATGACTTATTCATCAGACCCACATACACTGGAGTAGCCGGCATGTCAGAAACACTCCACTAGGAATGGGAAAGAAGAGATACTAAATTGGTAAGAGATAATCCCCACCTCACAGAGTGGGACTATCACCTAACTCATCCAGCTGACATTTAAACACCACAATAGTCAAATGTCTGAAAAAAGTTTTGTGTTTTATAGTAACGCTTAAAATGCACATAAAAGAAGTATTAAACATTTGAATATCTAACTTTAAAAAAATCATAATTAAAGGTCAAAACTTCTTCCTGAGTGCTTCTGAATATGCAGGAAATCTTTTCTCATCAGTGTTTCAAGACTCAAAAGTGTGATGGAACAAAAAAGTAAATACATAGAAATAATGTTAAATACTGCTAGCAAAGACAGTTAACTAGTAAGTCAAATGATTCAACAGACTCCATGTCTGAGTGCCTCTGTTTCTCCAAACCATTCCGCCTGAAATGGGGTAACTGCGACAATGGATCTGAGCTAGAGGGGAGGAAAACAGTGAAGAACTCGGTGTGCCTCTGCTGACTACAGGGACAGGCTGAACAGCCGAGGCCAGAGTCTACTTAAATGTGAGTTATGGTCTTCCTAAAATCAACTTGCAATTGTACAGCTCCTCACAGGTTACAAAGCCTTTCCATATAACAAATGCCACTACATCTGGATCTCTGTAGAACGAAGGGGTCCTCAGCTGACCGGACTACTTGGATTTAAGTCTTTGGACCTAAGTACATGGAACCAATATGAGACTCTAAAGGCTGCCAGGAACAAGGGGGAGGGCCCTGGTCTCACAGAAGTTGGCACCCAGACCCACCTGACGTAGCCAGTGGTGGGGTACACAGATCAATGGGGAAACCACACATTTCAAGCCCACTGTCTATAGAAAGTACAAAAGTTGTAAGAAGTCCAAATCAGAAGGAAACTGTTTAAGACATCCCATGCTTACCTAATATAAAGTACAAAGTATAATGTTTTTAATTCAAATGTTTACTGAATGAGTCTCCTTCAGCAGCTTTCCATAAGTTGAATTTAGATCTAAATGAAGGCCCATAACTGATGGTGTTTTCATTTGAAAAGCTCCTTTTTAAGTTCTGAAGTTTTACCTCTAAATTTCTACTTCAAGAGACCAGAAGTCTGAAAAGAATGCAGAGCTAAATACAAGGTCAGTTTGCCAAGCGGATGTTTCAGACTTAAGCTCAAGTACAGCAAGAAAATGTAATATGAGATCTCAAAAGGTAGCAAACAATAAACCTAAAGAACACTCTGTTCTCTAGCCTTATATACCTGAGTATTTTTCAAGCCCACATATCACCCAGTATAAACAAAGAAACTTAAAACTGTCTTGTGAATCAACAGGAAAAAAGAATGATTCAAACCTTCCACGTGCATGAAAAAATAAACAAAAAAATAAACTTTCAAAGATGTTAAACTAGATTTATTTATTATATTTATTATTTATTAAAGCTTATTAAATATATTTTTATTTTCTGTTGGAATGCTATATATCTGAACACCTTAGCCAGGTAGCTAATCCACTGTTAAGGCCCACTGTGACTTGCTTGATCTCCAATCTGCAAGGCCAGATGAAGCTAGTGCCCTGGAGAAATGCTTGAAAACCAAAGACTGGGTTTGAAAGAATCATTCCAAGGCAAAATCTCAGAATCACAAGAGTTCAGAAGATGTCTAGTTCTTGCGTGCCTGACCCTCATCGATGCAACAGGTAAAACAGACATATGGCCCCTTTACATGACCGTGTGTCAAAAAACTCACTATTTCCAGAAGCAACCCAACCCATGTTAAACCAGCTTTCTACACACTAACAAAATCCTCCCCGTGTCCCATATTTTCTACCCTGTTTTCACTTTGCTTTACAAAGTTGAGCAGACAAGGGTCCAGTTTTTCTTCCCAACAAGAGGGCTTCAACTATTTGAAGGCCTCTCTCTGTTAGATTTGTATCTTCTCTTCACCTGCTTAAACATCCCACGTTCCTCTTACTGCTCCTCTTGCCATGCTTTCAATCTTCTTCTGCATCTAGGTTGGAAAGCTTTTTCTGGAAAACGCTGAACAGTAAATATTTTAGGCTCTGCAGGCCATACAGTCTCTGTAGTAAACACTCAACACTACCACTGAAGCAAGAAAGCAGTCACAGAAAATAGGTAAACAAATGGGCACAGTTGTGTTCCAGTAAAACTTTATTCACAAAAACAGGTGCCTGAGAGCTTTAGTTTGACAATCAGTGCTCCAGGCAATCCAATTTGTTGTTCAACCAATACAAACATGTGATCCAGGCATAAGAAACATTTCACGTGGTGCGTGAGTAGAAATAACAAGACCATAAGCCCCTCTTCCTCAATATTCCTCTGATACTCAACATACAAATTTCTTATGGCAACAAAATCATTCTGCAGACTTAAATACGAATGTGCAGTTGGACTACTAAGCCACCTTTCTCCATGCTAATGTGAGGGGGACTGTTGGAACCTCAGTACAAGACTCTACATTTACCATTATAATATTTCATCTACTAGATTCAACTCATTTTTCTATCCCCTCCAGATCTCTTCAGATTCAGATTCACTTATGCAAGGTAATAGCTATACCTCTCCAAAACCTCAGCATGTAAATCTATCATGCTAGTAATAATGCCCTCACCTAAGTCTCTGTAAAAATGCTCAAGACAAAACTTCTAAACATTTCCTTCAAGACTGCTCTTCATACATATAATAATTTTTATTTGGGTATAGGATTCTGTCCTGTCATCTCTGACAATTAGTCTATCTTTCCCACAAGAGAAAATTTTCATAAAATCTTAGATCAGAATTACTTTAGATAGCATTTTGCCAAAAATTAGAAAGTTTCAGAACTTTAACTTCAGTACAAGTCAGAAAATAAATAAGAGTTCATTCAGTAAGCCAACAATTATTTATGATTGAGTACCTATGATTCTGCCAGGCAAATTTTTGCTAGGCCCAGTGAAGACAATGATGAACAAGACTAAAATGTTCCCTATGTTAACCAAGTCTATAGTCCATTGTGAGACAAACAGTAAGCACGAAAACAAGGAATAATCACAAGTTGTATTAAATACCATGAGGGAAAAAAGCTGGTATTTTGCAAGAGGACAGGGGGAAAGGAGTGTGCATAGTGTCAGAGTGGTCAGAGAAAGCCTCTCTAAGGAGGGGATACTCAGCTGCGTCCAACAAGATGACCACTCTGAACGTGCCCCATCTCGCAGACAAATTAATTTATGACGAAATAAGTAACAATAGTAGTTTGATGAGAGAGACTGAATGGGAGCCTTCTGTAGTGCCAGAAATAATCTGTATCTTGATCTGGGTGGTGGTTATATGGGTATATACATATGTAAAAATTCATTAAATTAGACACTTAAGATCTATGCATTTATATGTAAAATACCTAAAAAGAAATAGAAAATAAAAAATATATATGTGGCAGTGTGCATTTGTGTGTGTATGCGTGTGTGTGTGTGTGTGTGTGTGTGGTGCACAGGTGTTGCAGGGAGGGGAGAGCATGCCAAGATACCTTACAAGCCAAGGGAACAAAAATGTGCAAAGACCACAAAGCTAGAAACACTTGAAATAATGGAGGAAGGCTAATGCAGTTATAGTTTAGTGAGCAGGTAAGAGTGACAGGAAATAAGATTGGAGATTTGGGCCTACACCACCTAGCAAGACCACGGTGAGCTAGATTTTACTGTAAACCCAATGCACATCCTGATCTACATTTTTAAAGGATCATACGGATTGCAGTGTAAAAAGAACTGGACAGGGACCGAAATGCAAACAGAGGCCAGTTCCAAGACTTACAGTACATCAGGCAGAAAGGATTATGGGTTAGACTATGGGTTAGGGTGAGCAGTACAGTGACTTCTAAATTACGTCCAAATATACTGTGAAGTATACGATTTCGAGAAGGACATTAAAAATTTGAGACTACTCTTAATTTAATAAGGAAATTGGCTCCAATGAAAGGAAAACTATGAAACCACCTCCTTGGACATAGAAGTGTTTCTTTTACAAAGGTACTATATTTCAAATCCCTTCTCTATACTGATAAGAAAACTGGTATCAACTGACACACCCTTGAACTAAATATAGACCTTTGGACAAATTATTAATTAGACTAGAGCTACTGTCCCAAGTAATGCTCTACTATCTATACTGAGCAGATTTCCCCTTACTTTGTCCTCTAAACAATGTAAGGAGAATAGGACTCTTACTGTCAAATGACTTTAACATAAAGCCTGTCTTTATCCATCTGAAATATAAGCTTTATACTTTTTAAAGATTTATGAGAGAGAGAGAGAAAACACAAATGAGAGGAGATGCAGAGGGAGAGGGAGAGAGAATCCTCAAGTAGACCCCCCCCCCCACCAAGCAAAGAGTGTGACGTGGGGCCTGATACCACAACCTCGAGATCAAAACCTGAGCCAAAATCAAGAGGCAGCTGCTCGGCCGACTAAACCATCCAGGTGCCCTGAAGCTTTATATTTATAAAACATATTTAGTAGGGGCGCCTGGGTGGCTCAGTTGGTTGGGCCTCTGCCTTCAGCTCAGGTCATGATCCCGGAGACCGGGGATCGAGTCCCACATCGGGCTGCCTGCTCGGCGGGAAGCCTGCTTCTCCCTCTCTCACTCCCCCTGCTTGTGTTCCCTCTCTGGCTGTGTTTTTCTCTGTCAAATAAATAAAATCTTTAAGAAAAAAAAAAGACATATTTAGTTAACTACAGTAATCCATAAAATGTGGCTTGATACAAGCTATTAATAGTTCATAAACTATATTTATTGTTAATCACTTCAGATGCAACCAAACTTGAAATATTTCTAATTTTTTAATCATTTCCATAATTCTTGAATTCAAAATTATCCAAGTTTTTAGAAGTAAAAAGCAAAATATCCATAAAGAGCTAATTTTAGTTCACAACTGGATTATATAAAATTATAACATTTGTAGCTCAAACCAATTTTTCAGACATCTCTAAAATGAAATACACACATGACCAACCTCCCTTAAAACAGGAGAAAGTGTCAACTCTCTCTTTTCTCCCCCTGCACAATGAAGCTCAATGTCTGGTATAGCACAGGGGTACTGAGGTCTGACCCTTGCTGGCAGGACTCATGGCTCAATTATGTTCAGGTGTTTTAAGTCTTTACAGAGTGGCCAACATGTACCCCACCAGCCACTCATGGAGCAGAGTTCTTTAGCAGTGGCATTCCAATCCGCCAGGCTAGTCACTTAAGCATGAATCATAAAATAAGGGATCTCAATTATTTAAAAAATTGTTATTCACTCAACAAATACGAAGACAATCAAAAGAGTAGCCTTTTACATAAAAGTGTGGGGCTTACTGAGCACTAGGATACAAAGAAAATTAAGAGACTCGAGAAAATTTCCCAACCTGCTCTTTTCTGCTCTGGCACACAGTAGCCTGAGCTCAATAAACATATTTGAATGTTTATACATATGAATGAATACATGCATGAACGACTTTGCATGTTTATTTAAGTAGCAGTATAGAGTTAAGGTATCAGTGGTCCCTTCACCAAATGTATTTTCCCCTAAGAACCAGTCCACAGCAACTTTTAACTTCACAAGGGGAAATTCTTACTCTTCCCCTATTAATAATATCATGTTGGGGCACCTGGGTAGCTCAGTCGTCAGGCGTTTGCCTTCAGCTGAGGTCATGATTCTGGGATCAAGGCTGGAATCAGGCTCCCTGCTCAGCAGGAAGCCAGCTTCTCCCTCTCTCCCTCCCCCTGCTTATATTCCTCTTTGGTTGTTTCTGTCAAATAAATAAATAAAATCTTAAAAAAAAAAAAAAGTTTACATTTGTATAATGTTTTAGAGTTTCCACAGGACAATTACAGCTGTTTTCTTACTTGATATTGTAAGATAGATTATTCCTACTTATATTACATATGAAGAAACTATAAAATTCAAGGATTACAACGGCTAATAAACAGATCTGAACTGTAAGTTCTTTCTGATTCATCCTGGAACACATCTATGAAATTGATCGCTTTGTCTGAAACCAGACTACCCTTTCTTGGTTTAAATACAATCATGACCTACCTAGATCCCATTTACTGAAATCATTATTCTCACAAGATCCTCTAAATTACACTTTTTTCTTCCAATCTATGGCAGACACAACCTAAAGTAATCCCAAGTGAGTCAAGTCCCTGTATAAGCAATCCTCTCCCTTTGATGATTCATTCCACTCCCCTGAAGGTGGACCCTGTGACTAGTTTCTAACCAACAGAATATAGCAAAGATGACAGAAGTCACTGCCTTGATTTGGATACATTCTATGACAAAGTTGATGAAATATCACTTCCATGATACATTTCATTATGTAAGTCTTCATCTTAACAACCTGGAGGAGTCTCCTGCTGACCTTTAAGAAGCAAGAAGCAATGATGTGAACTGCCTATGGTGAGGGCAAGGAAAAGTGGAAAAGTCCTAGGAGCTAAAAGCCTCAGCCCTACAAGTGGGAAGAACTGCATGCATACTGCGAACAACCACAGAAGCCTGGATGAGGACCCCCAAGCTGCAGATGAGAATGCAGCCCAGCTGACGCCATAACTGCAGCCTGGTGAGACCCTGAACAGAGCAAGGAGCTGGCTAACTGATGACCAGACTCCTAGCTCATAGAAAACTGTGAGATAATGTGTGTTGTTTTATGTCATCAAGTCTGTGATAATTTGTTACCTAGCGATAAGAAGCTAGTGCACAATTCTGAAAGTACTACATCCTCTTTTCTGGTAAGAAATATCTTAGGGTTCCTACCCACAAGATCAAGACTATCTGATGCTTGAGAGCTAACACATTACAGTAATATAGTTTCTTACTCCTTTATATCCATCTCTTGGTTTTATTAACTGCTCTTCAGATTGCAATATAATTGAGTATTTCTTTGATGAGGTGGTTCGCAAACTACAGTCACCAAACTGAGCCCATATTCTTGGATCCTGCCCCAGATCTATAGAATCAGACACTTCAGGAGTGCAACCCAGCAATCTCTCTTAACAGACCAGACCCTCCTGGTCATTCTGCAGCACTCCCAGGTTTGAGGACTATTGCTCTAGTGAAAGCAAACATTGATGGCACTCCAGCAACTCCTTGGCTGAAGGATAAACCACAACATTAATTTAGTGGCCAACACCTATTTCTCCTTATGGTTAACTTCAAATACTGCGCTGCAAGCAAGAGATAAGGTATAATAAAATTCAGCAAGTAAACTCACTAAATTTACTAACTGCAAGGCATTATGCTATAAACAATCTATGATATAAAAACACCAAACGTAAACTTCAAGTGCAAAGGGGGAGGGGTGTTTCAAATAACTCTAAGACAAAAATTTGAAATACTTTTTATCAGTATAAGCCTCTAGGAACTACACCCACAGAAAACATGACTCTGAGACAATGAGATTTCATTTCAGTCAATATTATCACTTACATCTATTAACAAGTTAGAAGAAGATGGTGACAGAAAATTGGAGAAGCCAGAGAAGCCAGAATTGTAAAAAACAAGCAAGTCATGATGACAAACAGGTTTGCTTGCTAAACTTAAATAATCTATAATAAATTATAACAAAAGAGGAGAGGACAAAAGGAGGGGTCATTTAGTGAAGAAACTTGAAATCCTTGCAGGGAAATCTGGATTCCAAACAGATGATAAATTCATGGAGGATACAGCAGATCCTTAAATAGGAGAGCGGTATTTGAGAAAACGTACTTACTCTGCTTGTTGTATTATTATATATGATTAAAGAGAAAAAGAAATCTGATGTCAAAGTCTCTGTGTCGGACCCAAGATAGGCACAGATGTCTGTTACTCTTCCTATCTCTCCATTAAGTTGTCACCCTTAACTTGCTTTCCTAAAATACACTTTCTCTTGGTATAATTTCCTGGGGTATGGGTACACATGTGTATGTTATATGTTAACCAATGTTCACAGAGAGGCACAAATGTCAAGTTTTACTTCTCACTTAATATTAATATAGCCCTATGTGCCAGGCATTTTACGAACATTAACTCATTCAATTTTGATAATGATCCTATGAGGCAGGAACTACTCCATTTCACAGATGAGGACATCTGGGTGGAGAGGACACTACGTAAGAACACTAACACGTGGTTTCTTTCGAACAGTATTAGTCCCAAAGCTAATTATTTCATCAAAAGACTTTTATCTCAATTAAAGCTACTAGTATATGGCATGTTCTTAATACTCAACAAAATGTTAAGACTAGTAAATATGGCCATCCACCTGCCCCTGCTAATAATTTTAAAATGTGGAAAAAAAACAAAAATAGTTCTTTCTTTTTCACTGTACACTTTCCCCACCTGCAAACATTTGACACAAACCCAATTAAGCATGTCACTGAAGGTCTTTATTCTAATGTTTCTATACCTGGTACAAAACATCCAATAACTACAAGGCAGAGTTTATCTTTAATTCTTAGATTTGAGAGGAAGCATAGCATGAAGAAAATGGGCTCCTAACTCAGACTGCCTGGGTTCAAATCTCAGCTTTGGGACCTTGAGCAAGTTAAATTCTCTGTGCTTCAGTAAAATAACAGTAGCTCTACTTTAAAAGACACCTGTGAATATTAAACGAGGTAATATATGTAAAAGCACTTAAAGCAATGCCTGGCATATAGTAAATGCTATATAAACATTGTCATTATTATCATTATTATTACTCAGTATTTAAAATGATATTTCTCTTGACAGTTCAACTTTCCTTCACTGGGCTCACCAGGCTCAGCCTGGTACCTCACATATCCACCACTTCCTTATGTCTAATTTACCATGGTCTTCCCGGGCTCGGCCCACCTTCTCTCAGCAGCTTCGATGACATATGCCCCAGACCCCACTCACTACAGACACAGCACAATGGGTGTTATGAATCGTAGACGGTTGTACAACCATCGGCACAATCCATCACCCCAAAAAAGGTCCCTTGTGCCCTCTGCAAAGCATTGTTACTGTGCCTTGGTTCCCCGATCAGTCTTTCCGATACATCTGCTCCAACTTTCCCTTGTGTGCCGGGCAAATTCAAGCATTACAGGAGTTAGAAAAATGAGCCATTCTCAGTGAACTGATGTTTCAGAAAATAGTAAAAGAACCAAGTCAAGATGTTTCTTCCAAACAGCACCTAAAAATGTGGTGACTGTCCACCTACCACTCTCTCTCCCTCTCATTCTGCAGAAGTTCCCCATCCATCCTTCTTTTCACTCCTTCTGAAAGAATTCTGTCTCTGTCAACTGAAAAAATAATTATTTCCATGAGACATTTATAAATCTATATCTATGGCCACTAAAGAGATTGCTTAAAAATCTTAAAAAAATAGGGCGCCTGGTTGGCTCAGTGGTTAAGCCCCTGCCTTCCGCTCAGGTCATGAACATAGGAACCTGGGATCAGGCCTGCATGGGGCTCTCTGCTCAGCAGGGAGCCTGCTTCCTCCTCTCTCTCTGCCTGCCTCTCTGCCTACTTGTGATCTCTCTCTCTGTCAAATAAATAAATAAAATCTTTTTTAAAAATCTTAAATAATAATAATAATAATAAAGGAACACCTGGCTGGCTCAGTCTGGTAGAGCATGTGACTCTTGCTTTCAGGGTTCTGAGTCCAAGCCCCATGTTGGGTACAGAGATTACTTAAAAATAAAATCTTAAAAAAAAAAAAGAAAAAAACAGGGCCACTAAAATGCTTTTCAAGCCTGTATGTATTTATAGGTGGGAAAGAGCAGCTCCCCCAATCTACTCAAGGAGATCAAGCACAACTAAAGATAATTTATGTCTGAATTAACTGTAATATATCTAGGTAATGTCATAATTAAAAGGGTATATTGTAGCTGGCCTGCAATGAGAAGTGCAAATCAAAAGATTAAGAATTTTTCGTGTGTCTACTCTGGCTCAGAAGACAAGTGTTCTATTCTCTGAAATCATTAAAGAAATATTCCTCTAGTGGAGGATAATTCTTCCACAAGCAATATTTCTTCACAGCATGAAGTTTTCTTTGTTTTGATTCCCAGTCCCCAAACCACATGGTCATATGGCCCTGTCCAAAAGAAGTCCCTTGCACAAAAGATTACGGTTATCCTTTCAGACTCAGCATCATTTATCATTTAAATTATAATTATGCTTCTGTTCTATAAGGGTCAATCTCTCATGAATTTCAGTACTCATCAGATATGAGTTCATAATACCTCTTCTTTGGGCTTTCAGGAGGGTTAAGTCTTAGACCAAACAAGTGTTAGGTGCTACTGTTACCAGGGGTTAATGCTTCACAAAACCCCTACCTCAGTGACTACTGCCTCTCTCCACTCAGTCACCTTACCAGAGCCTGAGTCATCTCAGACTCCTCCCCATCCTTCATCGCCTGACTCACCCCACCAACACCTCCGGCTTCTCAGTCACCATGTTCTGTCAATTTTTAATCTTAAATCAAGGATCACAAACAAGCCACAGGGGTTGGGAAGATAAACTGAACAAAACAGACCCAAATGAAGCATATGGACTGGTAGGAAAATGGCAAACTCGAAAATAAATACCTTTTTTAAAGAAGGCAAACACTATTTAGCTTTGGGGGAGTCTTGTGAAGAGGAAATTCGGGCCCAATGTTGCCCACTATTCTGGGTTTTCGAACAAATCTGGAAATCTGGATTTTTAGGGAAAGATGCTAATTTTTGAAACAAAGTATGGTGTGGGGCAAATTAAACCTATCTGCCAGCCAATAGGTTAACCAATTTTGACTTCTATCTTTAGACTCCCTATTCCCTTTCTATCCCCACTACTTAGATTCAGGCTTCCCTCATTTCTTACCGAGGTTTATCTAGAAGCATCCTGAAAGGTCTCCAGATCACACCACCCATTTGTTTTCTACAAGCTGCCAGGGAAAGCTTCCTAAAATAAAAATCTGATCCTGTTTAAAATCAAGCAGTTTCCCCACATCTACAGCACTACAATGTGCCTAAAAATCACCTGAGAGATTTAACATGCAGATAATAGTAATCTACCCAATCTGAATCTCCTAAAGTGAGGCCAGGAATCTTTTTGAATACTTCCCCGGGCTATTCTGATGCTGATGGTCCTTGGGCCACAGAAACACTGATCTACAGGGTAAAACCTAGAAGTCCTTCCCATCAAAGCATCCTCTCTTGACAGGACCCCACCTCCCTCTTCAGCCTCATCTCCTGCCCCTCCACCATTATGCCTGAACACCTGCCTTCTTATGGCTCCCAGAAAATACTCTCCACTCCTTTTGCATTACACTGCTCTCCTGCTCTGTAAACCCTTTCCCCCGCTCTTCATCTGGTAGTGTGGGGCCTACACAGCTTCATCTTTCTAAACTGACCTCTGCCTTTCCCCTCAATCCCGACCTGGTCTTTCTCACCTTTAACCCTCTTTCCCTGGAGCTGGTTCCTTTCCTCCCATAGCACCCAGCACTTACTTAACTGCATTTTGCAGCCCCAGTGCTATGCCTGACACAATAGGCCCTCAATAAATGCTTCCGGAACAAACAGAATCAAAATGTATGAACCAGGGGCACCTGGGTGGCTCAGAGGGTTAAGCCTCTGCCTTTGGCTCAGGTCATAATCTCAGGTCCTGGAGTTGAGTCTCCCATCAGGCTCTCTGTTCAGCGGGGAGCCTGCTTCTCCCTCTTTCTCTGCCTGCCTCTCTGCCTATTTGTGATCTCTCTCTCTGTCAAATAAATAAATTAAATCTTTAAAAAAAAAAAAGTATGAACCAGTAAGGGTGAAGGCCAGACTCTTTAGCATTATCAAGATGCACAAGTCTCTCTTTACAACCTGTTAACTGTAATACTAATAAATTTACAATTATCACAACTCCTATAAGCAGGTTGTTGTTGACATGCAACAAAATAATAATAATAACTGAAACCAATTCATCATAAAATTATATTCTTGAAACCAAGCAAGACATTTCAAAGAACACTTACCTCCTCTGGGAAGCAAAATGATACAATCTGAAACTAGCTGTTACACTATCAATTAAATAATGCCTCCCCTAGGTCAGATCAGGTAAACCACAATAAAAGTTTTACCCTTAGGTAAGTGGGAAATCCTTCAACTGTAAAGACTTTTTCAAGGAAAGGAGGTGGAAAGGAGGAATGATAAGCCTCTCAAAGGTAAAATCCCCCAACATAATTGTCTAAAGATACATAAATAAGCAACAGAGAAAATGGTAAACTCTAGATGTCTTCGCATTCAAAATAAAAAAGTATCCTTCTAATATCCAGGAGATGCACAGCTCCCTTTTACCATATCCCAAAATGGTTTATATTCTTCTACACTTTCATTCCTTCAATAAATATTTGTTAAGCACCTATTTTGTTCATGTGCCATACCCTGGTCATGTTGAACAACACAGCTATTGGCCCTATCCTCTCAAAGCTCATATCCTAACAGAGGAAGGAGACTCTCAACTAATTATTCATTTGCTTAATAAAACTGTGGTAACAAATGGAGAACACAAGTGTTGTGACAGCACGTAATATACAATCCATCCCATGGTTTCTTCTGCACCAAGAAGCAATCGTCTTAGTTTCTTACAGAAATCTAATTACCACCCACGTGTGCACCTCTCTCGGTGGTTAGTCTGAGTAACTGCCAGGTTTCCAATTGTAGCTCTCAGATGTATCTCTAGGGAGACAAAGAAATTAAACTAATTCAAAAGTAACTTTTTTACACAAGTAGCTTTTATAGTATTAAATTTTCTCACATCTCTTTGCTCTATTATACAGGGTCACATCAGGGAATAAAAATCTCTTGACTGTTTTGAGTCTTTACCCATTTATGAGATGATCTGCTTCAAAAGTGGTTTGAATTCAATAAGCACTTATAAAGCACTTCCTGTTGAAGACCACACAATGGGAATGTGTGATCTTCAGGAAGAAAGTGTCTCTAGGTACAATTCACATTCCAGTAAAACTGACCACACAGATTTTTCCTTTGGACATCTTTGGATTCATATTTTTAATATGAACACAATACTAAGAACCCTCTACTAGAAGAAGTTTAGGTTCTAATTTGTGGCCCTCCTTTTTTATAATAAAATCAACAAACTATATTTTAGTGAAAACTGGACGCTTGCTAAACTGACCTTTGTTTTCCAGGATGATAGGAAATATGCTGTCGGACACAGGAAGTGAGTCAGATAAGGGAAAAAGGGAAAAGATAGAAATAAAAAAGCACACGAAAATTTCCTGTAAATTAGGAACAGCTATCTAGTTGGAAATATAAATTTAGGGAACACTACTTTATAAGAAAAAGTAGATTCCATAGTACAGACACTGCTGCAAACGAAAACAGCTATTCTATTGGCACTTACACCCAGAAAGCCAGATCCTAGTAAGGAAAGAAAGTTTTATATGTCAATATTTATAGTGCAGAAGAAATAACAGGAAAGGGGTAGAGCTGAAGGCAAAACAGGAAGTATCTGAGTTAATAACCTTCTTTAATGAAGTTGTGAAGCCCTAGCGAAGGTTACCAAAAAGGCTCTGGAACCTCTTTCCACCTAAATTTTAATACATGTCAACACCTCAGGTCAAAATTGTATGACACCATATTGCTTGAGAGCAGAGGAATGCCTATGACTTGCTAAGATCCTTCACAGTTTTTCCAATTAGTCAAAATCCATTATGATTTTTTTTCAGTTACTCATTCTACATATGTCTATTGGGTTCCTAGTATGCACGGTAGGGTTGTGCTCAGGCCATGGTAGTCCATAAGCCAAGGCTAGTCACTTGAGTATTACATTCTAATAGGGAAACACACTAACAAATTCCATAAAGGAGCAGAGGGTACTCTGACAGCATGCTTAAGGGGAGAGGAGAGCGCAGGGGATGCTTCTCTGTGGAAATAACATTTAAGTGAAGACATGAAGATGAATATAAACGGGAAAGGAAGCTATATTCCTGGCAGTGGGAACAACATTACTTAAAGATCTGAAAAAGAAAAGGGGGGATGGGGAGGAGATGGCTACTAATGCTGGCAGGAGCAAACAGTGAGGAGCACGATGTGAAGCTGAAGACAGGTAAGGAACATATCTACTCAGAGCCATGCAGGTCATATTATGAATTTTTTGGACTTCACTCCAAGAGCAACGAGAAGACAGTGGTGGGTTTTAAGCAAAGAAGTAATGTGACCAGATGTACATTTTTTTAAAAGATTGCTATTTAACATAGAGAAAAGACTGTAAGGGCAAAAGTAAATGTGGTTGAGCAACAAAATAAAGTACTACTTGATTATAACCCAAAATATAAATATTCACGCATCCACACTGATATAAATAAATGACTGGATAAATACACAATGGGAAGAAAAGACAAATCTCCCATGCATAATTCCAAAAAATTATGTCAATACTCTGCTCTCACAGAGGTGGAATATAACTCTCCACTATCAATGGAGGGCTCATTGTGAATTCTTTCCACAGACAGTTACTTTACAGGGAGAAACCTAACAAACACCACCTCAGCCAGGTGATCAAAGTCAATATCAACAGTAACAAGTCAGACTGACAGCATGTGTTCTTCGTATGATGCAATGAGAATGGCACTTCATCTCTGTGCTCTTCCTTCCAAAAACCCTAACCTTGCCTCATCGTGAGAAAAACATTAAACAAATCCCAACTGACAGGCATTCTACAAAATACATACCCAGAACTCCTCAAAACTATTAAGGCTATCAAAAAGAAGGGACATCTGATAAATGGTCACAGCCAAGAGAGCCTAAGGAGACAGGATAACTAAATGAAATGTGGTATCGTGGATGAAACCCCAGGACAGAAGGACATTAGGTGAAAACTTAGGAAATCTGAGTAAAGTATGGACCTCAGTTAATAACGTGTAAATATTGGTTCATTAGTCATGACAAATGTATCATACTAATGTAAGATGTTAATGATAGGGAAAACTGGGTCTGAAACAAGAGAATTCTCCTATCTTCATCATATTTCTGGAAATCTATTCTAAAAGTATTCTAAAACAAGAAGATTACTTACAATGTATGTGGGACGAGTGGTAATGGAACCACTCTTCTAGCTTAGGCTAAAAATGACAGGTACAGGACCTGGTGATTCACGGGCTGGTGGGTGAGGTAGAGGAATCAAGAGTGAAAGTAACACATATAGCAAGGATGAAAGGTTACAGTCCAGATTTCAGGCTGGGAAAACTGGATGGACAGTGGAGCCATTCACTGATAAGGGAGCAATGGAGGAAAACCAGATTTGAAGGAAAGTTAACAACCAGCATTTACTGGAGGGCCATTATGTGTCAGGCCCTGGGCAAATTCCTATATCATTCTGCACCATAGGGACTATGACCTGGCCTAAAGCCATGTCAAGAACATAAGAGCTTGGTATCATGTTTCTACGGACTCCAAAGCCCGCGCTCTTTCTACTACACAGTTCCTTCTGTGCACATTTACTTCATCTGGCAGCCCAAGCGCCACCAGCTACTGCCGAGGAAGCCTCCTCATTGGCAGTGGAAGTGGAGTGCATCAGCAGCATGGCCTCAGTCGTTACTCCCCCTCCCCGGGCGTCATGTGCCCAAAGCCATCTCCACCTGAGTTGTAAGAGACGGGTGGAGACTTCATTAAAATGAAGACAATTAAGACAACACGTAGGGAACTGCATCTGCTAAAAATAATAATGATGATGAAGTAAAGCAAGGCAGGGAATTCTCTGGTTCCACTCTCGTCGAGCGGTCTCCTAAGGAAAAGGCAATCAATTCCCCGGGAGGGCACCGAGTCGAGACCGAGGGGCTGGGATGCTCCCACGCACCCTGACCCCACAGCTCCAGGTCTCGATAGGGCTCCCGGAGAAACGCCCGCCAGCCCGTTCGGAGCCACGCGGCACAAGGTGACACGGACCGCGCCTGCCCCTCGGTCGCCTGGGAGAGGCCGGGAAGAGGAGGGAGAGGGGCGTCCGCGGGGCCCCGCGCTACCTTGTACTTATCAAAGCCAGCCAGCTGCTCCGGGGTCACATATTCGTAACCAGCCATGACGACCCGAACACCGAGGGCCCACTCGGCAGCGACTCTAGGCGACTAGGTGCGGAAACACGAGCACCACACCAGCTGGGCAAGGCTGGGAAGATTTAGGTTGGCAGAGGAGGTAGAAGAACCGCGCTCCGCCCACCGCGCACGCGTAGCCGCCTCAGGCCACTTCCGCCGCTTCCCAGTGCGCAAGCGCAGCCTCCACTTCTCCCCACCCACCGAGGGAGGGTCGCTAGCCTGTTCTGCGGTCCACCCCCTCACGCCGTCGCAGTCCAATCAGTGTGGATCGGACAACAGTAAGTCCCGCCTTCCGGGTTTTCTCGTCCCTTTATTCGCTAGCGTCAAAATTGGTGAGCTGAAGTAAGGAGAGAGTGGAGGCGAAAGGTCAATTTCCCAGGGGTCTTTTCTCCTCCCTGGGGCAGGAGGCTGTAGCCCCTGTGGTTTCGTTCGGGTGCGGCTATTTGGAGTTCTCTTTGTAGGTACCGCGACTGCCTGTGAACCAATTCGACAGTACCTCAGGGAAGAGGGCTTAGTACCCTCAAACCGTGACGTAAAAGCCCAGAGAAAGGGTGTGTGCCCGACTCGCTACAGCTCCTGTCGCGGTGCGCTGCGCTTCGCACAGTTGCTGCTTAGGAAGCGTGATTGAACGTCGAGAAGCCGGTGGGGAGCCCTGGTGACAGGATTTTGCAGGTTCGAAAGGGCGCTGGAGACAAATCCCTCAAGCCTCTTCACACTCCGCTCTAACAGTGAAATGGCTAATGTCTCCCACCAGTAAAAGCACTAGTCTCTGGGTCTCTAGGGGTCTTTAAGTGCGTTTGCAGGAAGTGCATGCACGGAACTGGAGTCAATCGCAGAAAGACCACTACATCAATGGTTAGAGTGTATCAATACAGTAGTAAAATTTAATAATAGTAATAGTTGCTACCACTTTTTTGAGCGTCTTCTATACGGGGGATTTACATACGTCATCACCAACTCGCATAACAGTACTATGAAATGGGAGACACTTGACCCAATTTGAGGATTAGGAAATCAAAATTCAGATTACCCAACCTGCCCAGGATCATTGTACCGCTCGGAAGTGGGCAACCCAACACGAAATGAGGCTCTTGGGGTTGGAAACGACTACCTAAGGGGGACTCTCAATCTCTGGGTCTCTAAAACAAGGATGATGATTTTGAGATCTCTTATGTTCCTTATATGTATTCATTAAACGGATAATTATTGGGTGCTCAGTATATGCCAAGTATATTATTATTTCTGCATGTGTCTTATCTCACCTAAAGGACAAGATTCTCATGAGATAATAGATAAATCCTCTATCATCATACTTTGTACATGGCAGATAAATAAACTTGAGTGACTGTTTCCTCACACTTGTCCTAAGGAAAGGATTTTTATATCTTAATGTTCCCCGTGGGCTATAGTCCAGCGCCTTGCAGATTATAAGTGGTTAATACATTTTATTGAATGAATGAGCAAAGATCTCTTTGATACGCTGTGTATCATTTGCTTGAGGACATTAGAAATATGGATCTCCCTTTTAGAAGGAAACTGGCTCTAATGAAAGGAAAACTATGAAACCAGCTCCTTGGACATAAAAGTATTTCCTTTGTGCATGTAGTGTAGTTAAAATCCCTCTGTGTACTGGTAAGAACACTAAATTGACACACCTTTGCACTAAATACACTAAATATGAGTTTTGGACAATGTATTCATCAGACTGGAGCTACTGTCCCAAGTAAAATGCTACCAATTTCATCTGCTATATGTTTCTTCTAATCAACATGAAAGGAAAAAAATCTTCATAGCAAATGATTTTTTAAAGATTTATTTATTTTAGAAAGAGAGTAGTGGGGAAGGGCAGGGAGAGATAATCTCAAGCGACTCCCCACTGAGCGTGGAGCCATTGGGGGCACCAACTAAGCCACCCAGGCTCCACTCAAATGATTTTTTTTTTTAAAGATTTCATTTATTTACTTATTTGACAGAAAGAAACACACCTAGAGAGGGAACAGCAGCAGGGGGAGTGAGAGAGGGAGAAGCAGGCCTCCTGCCAGGCAGGGAGCCTGATGGGGGGGCGGAGTGGGGGGGGCTCAGCATGACCTGAGCCAAAGGCAAAGGCCTAATGACTGAGCCAGCCAGGCACCCCCACAAAAATGATTTTTGATGTAAGACTTGTGCTCACCCATCCTTTGTCTGCCTCCTCACCCGCTGAAGTTTATCTCTCTTACATCTCATACACTGATCACGCTTTCTGCCTTCCAGAATCATGATCACAGAAAATATTTGTGTTAGAAGCAATGTTATCACATTTGTCATATAACCTGCAGGGAGGAGTGTTTTTTCATTCCTGGTATTCCTGTTTTATTTAATAGTCTAAAGTGAGAGGATGTCAGATAAATGGAGATATCTAAAAAATTGAAAGTTGAGGACTAATGTAGTTAAAAACTCCAATATAAGTTATTAAAACCATAAAAATGGTCAAGGTTTTCCAAGGAAGCTTGTAAACAACGATGATTTGGTTTGAATTTTAAAATAATAGTGATGCCTTATGCTAATAAATTTTATTATTCTCAAAGGAATTTGGCATCTCACTAGGTCATCTTAACAAGCCTGAGCCATGGGCCAAGTAGTTGGTCTAATTGTACGAAACAGAACAGAAGAATCATATATCTCACCCAAAAGTCACCAAGTTTGTGGCAAAACTGGAATAAAAGCACATGTCATCAAACTTTTAAATAATTTTCCCACTACACCTTGCTTCTGTAAGTTACCAAGGCAAGATGTTTGTTGTTGTTTTTAAGGTTTTATTTATTTATCTGACAGAGAAAGAGAAAAGAGAGTCCAAGCAGGAGAGCAGCAGAGGGAGAGGGAAAAGCAGGAAGCCCTTTGTGGACCTCTATCCCAGGACCCCAGGATCATGACCTGAGCCAAAGACAGACACTTAACTGACTGAGCCACCCAGGCACCCAAGTAAGATGTTTAAAGAAAAATTCCCAAGTCAGTTTTTACTCAAGGCTAAAGGTGGTGGAGGATGACTAGGAAAGAACTGAACAGCCTCTTTAAGTTGCTTTTTTTCTTAAAAATGGAATTCCCTGACTAAAGTGAACCTTCTTTAGGGTTAGGGTTTTCTCTGCCTGGGATTCACTATATTTTTAAGACATAATACTACTAGGTAAGAATGTGTAGAAATTCTGTTTGAGTGGGTCATCAGTCAAATCCTTTGTCACAGAAAAGGTCTGTACAATATATGGAGATTCAGCATAAACAAATGCTACTTTGTCCTTCCTACTTCCAATGTCAGTGGAAGAGGGTAGTGTCTCTGGTATTCTGGGACTTGTCATCCCACCAGCCTCCTAATGGTTTTCTGGACATTTTTGTTCCCTTAACCTTTGAACGCAAGCTCAGTTGTGTCAGTAGTCATTCAAAACCCAGAGAATCAGTGTCAAGTTTCAGAGGGCACCAGGAACCTACTGTGATATGAAGTAAGAGACAAATAACAGGTCTAGTAATTTATTTAGACTCTCTGCATACTTAACATTCTTGTTTTAGAGATGAGTAATTATTTCTTTTTTATAACCATTTTTTATGAGCATGACTATCAGACACAAAAGAATTATTTTTATTTTTTTTAAGATTTTATTTATTTGACAGAGAGAAACACAGCCAGAGAGAGAACACAAGCACTGGGAATAAGAGAGGGAGAAGCAGGCTTCCCGCTGAGCAGGCAGCCCGATGTGGGACTCGATCCCTGGACTCCAGGATCATGACCTGAGCTGAAGGCAGAGGCTTAACCACTGAGCCACCCAGGTGCCCCAAGAATTATTTTTAAAAAATGATCTCAGACAGGGGCACATAGCTGGCTCAGTTGATGGAGCATGCAACTCTTGATCTCAGAGTTCAAGCCCGATGTTGAATGTCGAGATTACTTACAAATAAAATCTAAAAAAATAAAATCTAAAAAAAAAAAAAAAAGAAAAACTTGAGCAAAATTTCATTTTTTAAAAAGATTTTGTCAGAGAGAGAGAGCACAGCAGGGGGAGCAGTAGGCAGAGGGAGAAGCATGCTCCCTGCTGAACAAGGACGCCAAAGCGGTACTCAATGCCAGGACCCGGATATCATGACTGGATCTGAAGGCAGATGCTTAACCTCGGAACCACCCAGGTGTCCCTCAGGCAAAATTTTATACTGGGCTTATTTTGAGCATTCTTGAAGTTCTGGTAGTGACCCAGTGTCTATTTTCTGAGCAGAGAAATGATACCTCTCCAACACAAACCTCCCTCTCCTCAGTATTATTGCACTAGAACGGAAGCAGAACTCTAGGTGAACCAAGTACAAATCATGAGATGGATAGCTGCAGTGACATCACCCCATCTCCTTACACCTTATGCCTTTCTCCGTATTTCTTTTTGCCTCATCTAATGTCAGGTCTGTAGATACGACCAAATGTAACTACTGTTCTTTTTATTATTTCAATTTGTACCTGGAGCCATACAAGACACCCTATTTTTGAAAGGTTTTATTTTTATTATTAATTTGAGAGAAAAAGAAAGAGAAACACGAGTGGAGGAGGAGGGGCCAAGGGAGAGAGAGAAGCAGATTTCCCACTGAGCAGGGAGCCCAATAGAGGGCTCAATCCCAGGACCCTGGGATCATGACCTGAGTTGAAGGCAGACATTTAACCAACTGAGCCCCTAGACACCCCATTTTGGAGTAAGGATTATTTTTGTCTTCATGAAACTTTGAGATCACTGGTGAGAGCGACAGTTATTTAGTTTTTGGAGGAAGAGAAAGGTGCTAACAGAAAAACCTAAGAAGAGCAAGAGAGTAGGAAATATTGCTGTGCTTCGTTTTCCTATAGGAATCCCCAGAAACCTGAGGCAGGGGTTCAGGCAGTAGTTGCCAACATAGATGCCTGCTACATAAGGCTTTGAGATCTTGCTTGATACACTCAAGGCTGTGCTGCCTACTGGACCAGAACTCTAGCAGAATCTGGCTCTACTTCCAGGAAACAAGATGTACAAATATGAAACAATGTGTAGAAATAGCAACCTCATTATCTCTCCATGTATCCTTGCTGAACTCTAGCCATGTGCCAAATACAGATACCATTATAGGCCTTCAAATTTGAATAAAACATGGACCCCAGGAAAGGAGTACGTTTTTACTTCATTCCATGAATGACTAGTATTATACAATCTCTTGGCTCTTAGAAGTTTCTTTCTTTCTTTCTTCCTTCCTCTCTTATCACCCCCTTTTAAAAAGTTCACTGTTGGGGGCGCCTGGGTGGCTCAGTTGATTGGGCGACTGCCTTCGGCTCAGGTCATAATCCCAGGTACCCGGGATCGAGCCCCAGGTACCCGGGATCGAGCCCCGTGTCGGGCTCCCTGCTCGGCAGGAAGCCTGCTTCTCCCTCTCTCACTCCCCTTGCTTGTGTGTCCCTCTCTCACTGTGTTTCTCTCTGTCAAATAAATAAATAAAATCTTTTAAAAAAAAAAGTTCACTGTTAGAAGTGTGAGATGTTTTATCTTGGACAGAGAATTGACTCAAGGATAAGAAATAAAATGTTGGAATCAAAACAAAACTCTCTGAAGACTTTGAGATCTCAGAAGACTTTGAGATACTCAATTAATATTTAGATAAATAATCTAGAAGATGAGATACAGAAATAGCTCTTTGAGTATACTAAGTAACTAATACTTAGCCTTTCATTATGAAATGTTGTACTAGTTGGCATGAGCTGCAAGAAAATAAAAGGTTTGGCTGATGTAAAAGTTATGTATTGCCATATAACAGATCACACAAAACTTAGTAGCTTAAAATAACAGTCATTTTATTTGCTTATAATTCTGTAGGTCAGCAGTCTGGGCTGGTTTTAGCTGGGCAGTGCTGCTGGTCTTGTTGGTCTTATTACTATTCCAAGGCAGCATAAATGGAAACTGTCAAGCCTCTCAAAACCTAGGCTCAGAAGTCACACAGTGTCACTTCTGTCTCATTCTCATGGACAAAACAAATCAGCAGGTCAGGCCAGATTCATGGGAAGGAAAACAGATTCACCTCTTAATGGATGGAATGGTGAAGTCATCTGGCAATGGAGCCTGCACGGAAGGATGGGAAGATATTATTACAATCAACTTGGCAAATACTCTACAGCCTCAGATTAGCTATAACAGCTAAAAGACGGGACAGGAAGGAAGCTTCATCAGGAAAAGATTTGGAAACCACTAAATGACACGTGAATTGTTTTAAGATATTGAGAAAAAGAATAACAAAAACTAAAACAGCAAAAACCCTTGTCCCAAGGCTTTGTTTACTCAATACAATCTGTCTCTTACTTCCAAATGGCCCATTCACTCTCAGTCCTCTCCAATCTGGTTTCCAATCTCACCAGCTCCACTGAAATGGCTGCTTCCAGGTATTGTTGCTAAATCAGATGGACACCTTCAGACTTCTTATCTGACTTCCCATCAGCTTCCACTGCCTGCTCTTGTTTCCTTAAAACATCTTCCTCCCTTGAATCCTCTGAATTACTTCTGCCTTCATTCCTCTCTCTTTAACTCCTCTTCCCAACATGCATGCACACAGGCTTGGTTTCCCACTGTTTCTCTGTCCTTCCACATCATCCTGTGCATACCTCTTTCTTCATACTTACATGCTATGAAATCATCTGTTTTCTTATCTGTCTTACTGGACTTTAAGTGCCTTGAAGGTAAATATGACATCTGTAAAGCCCTGACCTAGCATAATGCCTGGTACTCAGTAAATCTTCAGAAAGCTTTTTGTTTTGAGGTGGGGTTGTTTTTTTTTTTTTGGTAGTTTTACTTATGGTTTTATTAACATAAATACAACAGGCACAATAAGCTATCTATTCATTTTCTTTGCTGCACAGCCTGGTGTTGCGATTGGTGACTCTGACAGCCAGTTGGGCCGCTCTTTGCACAATGGCTTTGTAATTCATGGAGGAGGCATTGTGATCAGTTCTGCACAATAAGATTTATTGCACATCAGCAGCACTTCAAGGTCCTTGACCATGTGGACTAAGAACTTCCGAGAAGCCACTGGGCAGCATGTGCTTTGTTTGGTGTTGTTCCCATACCCAATGTTGGGCATCAAGATCTAGTCCTAAAAGTTTCTGCACACCTTATTGTCAATGCCTCTGGATCTCCACCAGTTGCACTTAATTTTTTTTTGAAATTTTATTTATTTATTTATTTATTTATTTATTTATTTATTTATTTATTTGACAGCGAGAGAGAGAGAGAGAGAGAGAGAGAGAGAGAGAGAGAGAGAACGAGCGCATGAGCAGGGAGGAGAGAGAAGCAGGCTCCCAGAGAGCAGGGAGCCTGATACGGAGCTCAATCACAGGACCTTGAGATCATGACCTGAACTGAAGGCAGACTCCTAACTGACTGAGCCAATGAGGCACCCCGTGTTGTACTTAATTTTGATATATTGGTCTGAGTGGTGCAGATGAACTTCTTGGTCCTCTTTTTAACAGTCTTGGGCTTCACCAGAAGTCTGAGGGCAGCCATGATGCCGAGTAGAAGACAGCTGCCACCTCCACAGGCAGTGAGTGGCAAGAAAGAGGGGGACCTTAGTAAGTTTCACTGAATTAAATTGGACTGTGAGGGAATAGAGAAATTTATGATGCTGGTAGCAACAGGTGCTATAATACTCTTAGTACCCATAGCCTGAGTAACCCCATATTGGAAGAAAATATCTTCCAGGAAATAATCTGAAAAAAAAAACAACAATCTTTATTGCCAAGATTTAGAAAGAATCTTATTTTATTATTGCAGGGAGGAAATGCAGATAATCAAAATGTCTAATGAATAATGGATCCAAACTATAAACTATGGTAAGTCAATGTGACAAAATATATAATCATTAAAAATATAAGTGAGTGGGTACAAAAAAAAATAGAGGGAACTCCAGAAAATAACAAGTGTTGGCAAGGAGAGGAGAAATTGGAACTCTTATGTGTTGTTGCTGTTGGAATTGCAAAATGATGCAGCACATATGGGAAAATCTTTGACAATTCCCCAAAAAGTTGACCAGAGCTACCATATGTGGTACCAGCAGTGCCACTCCTTGGTATATACCCCAAAACCTGTACACAAATGTTCTGAACATTATTCATCATAGCCAAAAAATGGAAGCAGCCTAAATGTCTATCAATGGATAAATATATAAACAAAACAAATGTGTATCCCAACAATAGGATATTCACCCATAAAAAGGAATGAGGGACTGATACATTAAAACATGGATGAACCATTTAACATTATGCTAAGTGAAAGAGGCCAGGCGCAAAAGACCATATGCTATATACTTGCATTTGTATGAACCATCCAGAATATGTAAATCCATATAGGCAGAAAGTAGATTAGAGAGTGGACTAGTGATGGCCAGGGGATGAGGGTGAGGAGGACTGGGAATAACTACTAATGGGTATGGAGTTTCTTTTAGGGTGTTGAAATTTTTCTGGAATTAGATAGTGGTGATGGGTGCTCACCCTTATGAATATACTAAAAACTATTGAAGTTACTAAAAACTATTGAAATGTATCCTTTAAACTTTTATGGTAAGTGAGTTTTCTCTCAATTTTTTAAAGTAAAATAACATCATATTCAAAAAAGCACAAAATAACATATATCTACTTCCTACAACAAAAAGTGTATTGAGTATTGATGACCAGAGAAAGACAGAAGAATATCCTGAACTCGGTGTTTATAATTTATGAGTTTTTGTTATTTTAGGTAAAGTTGCTTGAATTACTTTTGAAGACATATCTTCCAGAACATTATAACAAGTTTGCAAAGCTAAAACTGTAGAACTATAAAGCACTACAGTATAGTATAAAACTGTAAAGTTCTAACATTTTATAAAGTAGGAAAAGACATGTATTAATAGGGTTCTTGTTTAGGATAACCAGGTCCTGGGATTGAGCTCCGTATCAGGCTCCCTGCTCTCTGGGAGCCTGCTTCTCTCTCCTCCCTGTTCATTCTCTCTCTCTCTCTCTCTCTCTCTCTCTCAAATGAGAATAGGGATAAGAAAGGCCAAAAAGGATAATTTGAGAAGCAAGCCATTAAGATAGCTGCCAGCCAATCCCTTCTTAAATCAGTAGGTAGGTAATCAACAGAAAGAGAAACAATATTTTCTCTAGAGAAATTTTAAATAAAGAATGAAGACATTAAAATAGATTCAAAAAGAGTCCAAATTCCTATAAAAGAATAAGGCTTGCAAATAAATAAATAAATAAATAAATAAATAAATAAATAAATAAATAAATAAGAAAAAAACCCAGGGGAGAATTAAGTAGAATAAAGCACTTTTAATCAGTAATTTTAAAAACCCTGTCTTTACACAGGCACAGCCTTTAAGCTTTATGAAGTGCTAAAAGTAAAGACTTTATTTTAGATATGAAAGCCTAGAAATATATTAGGAGAAATAATTCTCTCATAAAGAAAGTGTTTGTGGCTGGAGTCCCTGGCAGCATAGTCATCGTCACCCCAGCCCTGGAGAAGAATTGTTTTTGAAGATACTGGGAAGACTGATGAGGAGCTAGAAAAGGATTACAAGAACTAAATAAATCACCATAGGCAAGACCATGGAATCTGACAGAGATGTGCCCAGGAAGGGTTGGGTCCAAGCCAGAGCCACTTTGGGACCCTCCTTCTCTGAGGCTCAAAAACTATGCAGGTTTTTCCCAGGCAGCTTTCCTTTATAACCCTGGATTTTCCTGTGGTCTTCGAGACTAAAAAGCTGCAAATACTTCTAGATCTTTGTGGAGCCCAAGCAGGGCTGTCAGGGGTAATGTGGGGCATGCTACCTTCTTTTCCCAAACCAATCAAGATTGTTACTGCAATAACTGAACTGTATCAGTGGGAAAAATTTGAAATTCAGTAGTATTTGAATTGTTGATTTTTCAGATTAATTTTTTTAAATACAACATTATATATTAGTTAGATGGCAGAGGAGTAGGAGACTTTAGTTTTGTTTGGTCCCAGGAATTCAACTAGACAGCTATCAAATCATTCTGAACACCCTCGAACTCAAGCAGAGATCTAAGAAAATAACTGCAACTCTACAAATAGAAAAATGATCGTGTCACTCCCCTCTCCAGCTCCCCGATGTCCTGTGCCTGGCAGGTTGGCATTGGGCCCAAAGAAAGTGGAGCTGGTCTGCAGGTGTAGGTGTCAAGTGTCACAATGGTGCACTCACAACAAGAATCAGGAGGAAGAGACAGCAAAAACAGGCCCAGAAAAACAACCAGAAAAAAAAAAAAATCTCATGGCAAATATCCATCAGGAAAATGAAGAAATGGAGCAGCCCCCGCAGAATGGAGACGAAGATCACTCTTTGGGAGGGAGAGAAGACCACCAACTTGCAGGAAATAATCGACAGGGACAGGCTTGCCGACTCCCTCCTAATTTCCAATAGGCCATACCCAACAGGCAGGTCAATGATGGGATGGGTGGAGATGGAGATGATATGGAAATGTTTATGGAGGAGATGAGAGAAATCAGGAGAAAACTTAGGCAATTGCAGTTGAGGGAACTGTCTGTGTATCCTGATGGGGGAACTCTCTAATCACCATGACCATCATGATGAATTTTGCCTTATGCCTTGATTCCTGCCATTTTCCATGAGATTAACTGTGATTCAACACTGTTTTCTTTTTCCTTGCATTTTCTTGACACCTTTACTGATCTATTTGCTGTGAACCTTAATGTAATTTCCATGTGTCATGTGGGTTCTGCATTACCAGATTCCAATTGAAGATTGCCTTGACACCCAGTCTAAGTTTCTGCCAACAGTAGAGTCACCCAATTGCATGAAAAAGTGTAAAGTTAATAAAGCAATTAAGAAGGAAAGAAAGAAAGAAAGAAAGAAAGAAAGAAAGAAAGAAAGAAAGAAAGAAAAGTGATCACTTTCTTCAAAAAACGACAAGATAGAAAAACTCACCTCAAAAAAGGGAACAAGAGTCAGTACTGACTGCCAGGGACCTAATCAGTATGGACATAAGTAAGATGTCAGAACTAGAGTTCAGAATAATGAATATAAAGATACTAGCTAAGCTTGAAAAAAGCATAGAAGACACTAGAGAATCCCTTTCTGGAGAAATAAAAAAACTAAAATCCAAACAAGTTGAATTTTAAAAGGCTATTAATGAGAAGCAATAAAAAATGGAAGCTTGAACTGCCAGGATAAATAAGACAGAGGGGAGAATTAGAGATATAGAAGACAAAATTATGGGGAATAAAGAAGAGAAAAAGAAAGATAAACAACTACTGGATCATGAAGGCACAATTCAAGAGATAAAGCAAAGCAATATTAGAATAATTGAGATCTTAGAAGAAGGGGGGAAGGGTAGAAGGACATTGGAGCAAATTATAGTGGAGAATGCCCCTAATCTGGGGAAGGAAGCAAGGATTCAAGTCCAGGAGGCACAGAGAGCCCCCCCTCAACATCAATAAAGAGGGGTAAATACCTTGACATATAATAGTGAAACTTGCAAATCTCAGAGACAAAGAGAAGATCCTAGAAGCAGCTCAGGACAAGAGGACTGTAGCTACAAGGGTAGAAACATTAACTGGCAGAGGACCTATCCATGGAGACCTGGCAGGCCAGAAAGGACTGGCATGATATATTCAGGGTGCTAAATGAGAAAAATATGCAGCCAAGAATACTTCATCCATCAAGGATGTCATTCAAAATAGGAGAGATTAAAGGTTTTCAGGAGAAACAAAGAATTTACAATCACAAAACCAGCCCTGCAAGAAATATTAAAGGGGATCCTTTAAGTGAAGAGAGCCCAAAAGTAACACAGACCAGAAGAGAACAGAGAACTATAATAGGCGGTGACTTCACAGGTAATGCAATAGCACTAAGTTCATATCTTTCAATAGTTACCCTGAATGTAAATAGGCTAACTGCCCCAATCAAAGACATAGGGCATCATATTAGGTGATAAAAAAAGCAAGACCATTGATATACTGGCTGCAAGAGACTCATTTTAGATCCAAAGACACCTCCAAATTTAAAGTGAGGGGATGGAAAACCATTTGTCATGCTAATGGACATGAAAAGAAAGCTGGGGTAGCAATCCAAAGACTGTAATAAAAGATGAGGAAGGACATTGTATCACAATTAAAGGGTCTATCCATGGGGCGCCTGGGTGGCTCAGTTGGTTAAGCGACTGCCTTCAGCTCAGGTCATGATCCCGGAGACCCGGGATCGAGTCCCACATCGGGCTCCCTGCTCGGCAGGAAGCCTGCTTCTCCCTCTCTCACTCCCACTGCTTGTGTTCCCTCTCTGGCTGTGTTTCTCTCTGTCAAATAAATAAAATCTTAAAAAAAAAAAAAAAAAAAAGGTCTATCCAACAAGAAGATCTAACAATTGTAAATATTTATGCCCCTAACATGGAAACAACCAATTATGTATGCCAATTAATAACAAAATCAAAGAAACTCATTGGTAATAATGCAATAATAGTAGGGGATTTTAACACTCCCCTCACTGCAATAGACAGATCAAACGCAAGTGTTCAAAATCTTTGGGATGCAGCAAAGGCGATCCTAAGAGGGAAGTAAGTAGCAATGCAAGTCTTTCTCAAGAAATAAGAAAGGTCTCAAAAAAAAAAAAAAAGAAAGAAAGAAATAAGAAAGGTCTCAAATACATAACCTAACCCTACACCCAAAGGAGCTGGAGAAAGAACAGTAAAGAAAGCCTAAACCCAGCAGGAGAAGAGAATTAAAGATCAGAACAGATCAATGAAATAGAAACCAAAAGAACAGTAGAACAGATCAATGAAAGTAGGATCTGGTTCTGGTTCCTTGAAAGAATTAATGATTAATAAACCACTGTCCTGACTTATCAAAAAGAAAAGAGAAAGGACCTAAATAAATAAAATCATGAATGAAAGAGGAGAGCTTACAACCCACACTGAAGAAATACAATTATAAGAACATATTATAAGTAACAATATGCCAACAAATTAGGTAATCTGGAAGAAATGGATGCATTCCTAGAGAAGTATAAACTACCAAAACTGAGCCAGGAAGAAATAGAAAACCTGAACAGACCCATAACCAGCAAGGAAATTAAAGCAGTCATCAAAAATCTCCCAAGAAACAAGAGTCCAGGGCCAGATGGCTTCCCAGGGGAATTCTATTAAACATTTAAAGCATAATTAATGCCTATTCTTCTGAAACGGCTTCCAAAAATAGAAATGGAAAGAAAACTTCTCAGCTCTTTCTATGAGGCCAACATTACCTTGATCCAAAACTAAAGACCACACTAAAAAGGAGAATTACCAACCAATATCCCTGATGAAACATGGATGCAAAAATTCTCACCAAAATACTAGCAAATAGGATCCAACAATATATTAAAAGGATTATTCCCCACCACCAAGTGGGATTTGTTCCTGGGCTGCAAGTTTGGTTCAGCATCTGCAAATCAATCAACATGATACATCGTATTAATAAAAGAAAGGACAGGGGATGCCTGGGTGGCTCAGTCGTTAAGCGCCTGCCTTTGGCTCGGATCATGATCCCAGGGTCCTGGGATTGAGCCCTGCATCAGGCTCCCTGCTTGGTAGGAAGCCTGCTTCTCCCTCATCCATTGCCCCTGCTTATGTTCCCTCTCTTGCTGTGTCTCTCTCTGTCAAATAAATAAATAAAACCTTTTATAAAATAATAAAAGAAAAGAAAGGACAAGAATCGTGTGATCCTCTCAACAGATGTAGAAAAAACATTTGACAAAGTACAGCATCCTTTCTTGATTAAAAGTCTTCACAGTGTAGGGCTAGAGGGAACATACCTCAATATACTGAAAGCCCACTACAAGTATTATTCTCAATGGGGAAATACTGAGAGTTTTCCCCTAAGGTCAGAAACACAGCAGGGATTTCCACTCTCACCACTGTTGTTCAACATAGTATAGAAGTCCTAGCCTCAGCAATTATACAACAAAAAGAAATAAAAGACATCCAAATCAACAAAGAAGTCAAACTCTCACTCTTTGCAGATGACATGAAACTCTATGTGGAAAACCCAAATGACTCCCCCCACAAAATTGCTAGAACTAGTATTGGAATTCAGCAAAGTAGCATGATATAAAATCAATGCACAGAAATCAGTTGCATTCTATACACTAACAATGATACAGAAGGAAGAGAAATTAAGAAGTCAATCCCATTTACAATTGTACCCAAAATCATAAGATACTTAGGAATAAACCTAACTAAAGAGACAAAGGATCTGTACTCAGAGAACTATAGAACACTCATGAAAGAAATTGAAGAAGACACAAAGAAATGGAAAAATTTTCCATGCTCATGGATTGGAAGAACAAATAATGTTAACATGTCTGTGCTACCTAGAGCAATCTATATATTCAGTGCAATCTGTATCAAAATACCATCAAGTGTTTTCACACAGTTGGAACAAATAATCCTAAAATTTGTATGTAACCAGAAAAGACCCCAAAATAGCCAAAGGAATGTTAAGAAAGAAAACCAAATCTGGTGACATCATAATTCCAGACTTCAACCTCTATTACAAAGCTGTAATCATGAAGACGGTATGGTATTGGCACAAAAACAGACACATAGATCAATGGAACAGAATTGAGAACCCAGACAGACCCTCAACTCTATGGTCAACTAATCTTTGACAAAGCAGAAAAGAATATCTAGTGGAAAAAAAAGACAGTCTTTTCAAGAAATGGCGTTGGGAAAATTGGATAATCACATGCAGAAGAATAATACCATACACAAAAACAGACTGAAAATGGACCTAAATGTGAGACAGGAATCCATCAAAATCCTGGAGGAGAACACAGGCAGCAACTTCTATGCCTTGGCTGCAGCAACTCCTTGCTAGATACATCTCCAAAGGCAAGGGAAACAGGCAAAAATGAACTATTGGGACTTCAAGACAAAAAGCTTTTGCACAGTAAAGGAAAGAGTGGGGAAAAAAAAACAAACAAAAGATAACTGACAGAATGGAAGAAGATATTTGTAAATGTCTTATCAGATAAAGGACTAAAAACCACAATGAATCTGATACCACCTCAAACGAGTCAGAATGGCTAAAATTAACAAGTCAGGAAATGATAGATGTTGGCAAGGATGTAGAGAAATGTGAACCCTGTTACACTGTTTGTGGGAATGGAAACTGGTGCAGCCATCTGGAAAACAGCATGGAGGTTCCTCAAAAATAGAACCACCCTATGACCCAGCAACTGCACTATTAGGTATTTACCCAAAGAATACAAACACAGTGATTCAAAGGGATACGTGCACCCCAATGTTTATTGCAGCAATGTCCACAATAAACAAACTATGGGAAGAGTCCAGATGTCCACTGACAGATGAATAGAGAAGTGGTATGTATAAACAATGTAATATTACATAGCCATCAAAAAAATGAAATCTTGCCATTTGCAGCAATGTGGATGGTACTAGAGGGTATTATGCTAAGGGAAATAAGTCAACCAGAGAAAGACAGCTATCATATGACCTCACTGATATGGGGAATTGAAGAAACAAGGCAGAGGATCATAGGGGAAGAGAGGAAAAAATAAAACAAGTCGAAATCAGAGAAGGAGAAAAACCATAAGTAACTCTTAATCATAGGAAACAAACAGAATTGTGGGGAGGGGGTGGGGCGAGAGGATGGGGGAACGGGGTGATAGACATTAAGGAGGAACATAATGTAATGAGCACTGGGTATTATATAAAACACTGACCTCTACCCCGAAACTAATAATACATTGTATGTTAATTAATTGAATTTAAAAAATAAAAATTTTTTGAAAAGAAAGAAAAAAATAAAAGAATGGCCAAAAGAAGTTCTCTAAACAAAAGGAAAATGATAAAAGAGAAAGACTTGAATCATCAGGAAAGAAAAAAGAACATAGCAAGCAAAAATATGGGTAAATACAATAGGCATTTCTGAGTTTTCTAAATTATATTTGTTGGTTTTAAAGAAGTATAACACTGGTGTGGTTTTAAATGTATGCAGAAGAAATATTTAAGACAACTATATTATAAAAGGGGAAGGGAAATGAGTTATAAAAGAAGGAAAGAGTTCTACACTTCGCTCAGAATGGTAAAATAAAGACACTAGTAGAAACCTCAATCAAGGGACAGTCTACAAAATACCAGGCAGTCTACAGGAGCCTAAGGAAACATGATGGCTAAATGTATTGTGATTTCCTGGATGAGATCCTGTGATAGAAAAAAGACATTAGATTTTTAAAAACTGAGGAATCTGAATAAAGTACAGACTTTAGTTTAAAATAATGAATGAATATTAGGTCATTAATTATGGCAGATTGATCATACTAATGTTTATAATAGGGGTATGAATATATGAAAACTCTCTCTACTACTATCTTTGCAATTTCTCTGTAAATTTACAACTATTCTAAAATTAAAAGTTACTTTTAAAAAATTTCTACATCTTATAAAAAAACTTATCTTTTAGCAGAAAAAGCTTAAGGATGAATAAAACTGTCTTTTTTTTTAAGTAGCCCAGCATAGAGCCCAGCCCAGAGCCTGAACTCATGACTCCTAGATCAAGACCTGAGCTGAGATCAAGAGTCAGACACTTAACTAACTAAGCCACCCAGGTTCCCCCAAATATTCTCTTAACAGTTAAAGGAAGGAAGGTTTCCTCATCTCTCTCTTCATCATCAGCGTCATCATCATCATCCACTTTAACTATAACATACAGACAGTAACATACTTGCAATCCACACAGCACCACCACTTAACATATGTTGATCATTTCCCACCTATGTTTCAGGACTTTTGTTTCTTTTTTGTTTCAGCTAAAACTCCAGATCTTTACTATCTCTTTCCCTCTTATCCCCAGAGGTAACCACTATCTTGAGGTTGTTTATCATTCCTATTCATATTTTATACTTTCTTTACATATGTTCACATCCAGATTCAATACGGCATTATTTTGGGTATATATGTGTGTGTGTGTATGTGTGTGTGTGTGTGTGTGTGTGTGTGTGTGTACTTAATGGTATCTCACTGTTCCTAACCATTTACAACCATTGTTTAGACTTAACATTGTTTTCAGATTGATCCACATCCATACATATAGATCTAGTTCATTCATTTTAATATCTGCCTGGTTTTAAAGTGTGGTTGGGGTTGCCTGGGTGGCTCAGTTGGTTAAGCCTCTGCCTTTGACTCAGGTCATGATCCCAGGTCCTGGGATTAACCACCGAATTGGGCTCCCTGCTCAGTGGGGAGTCTGCTTCACCCTCTCCCAACCCCCATGCTCGTGCTTCAGCATGTGTGCTCTCTCTTTCTTAAATAAATAAATAAATAAATAATGATTTTAAAAATAAATAAATAAATAACAAAATATGGTCGCGCATTGTAGAACTACAATTTGTTTATTCATTCTACTATTTGTGTGTGGTAGGTTATTTCCACCTCTTGGGCCATTCTTTAATAATTTTCCTTTCTAAAATTTGTTTAAAATTCACAGGCTCAAAAAAAAACCACAATCTGTGAACTACATTAAGTAGAGCACAACTTCTTTGTACATTTCATTTTTAAAAACAAGAACAGGAAACATAACACTTTTAAAGTAAATAACTCAAAAGCAAAGTATATAGTTTGGTTCATTTCATAACCAGAAAAAGAGCCATTTGTACTTTCAGTTTCTAAATTACACATTGTCTTTAATTATTTTAATTTTTTTTCAACAAGACTGCATTTCTCTAATAAACTAAAATCAAAGTTGCTTTTTAAACTAAATTGTTTATTTTCTTGCTTTTATATTTTTAATATATCGTCACCCTAACAGAGCGGAATTTTAATTGAATGCAAACTCTTATTTGGTGGGACTTACTCTTTAGCTGTGGGATAAGGTCCAAACTAAATTCTACCCCACACTGAAGGAGACAACATGGTACTACCTACCCTCATTTTTATTTGACCTGAGTATTGTGTGATCAATTCACTTCCTCTTGGCAACTGTGACCCATAAAATGACCTCTACCCATCTCATTACATCAGTTAGACTTGAGGACGTTGGATTTTACTCTATAAAGGATGTTTTAAAGATTTTATTTATTTAACAGAGAAAGAGCACCCAAGCAAGGGGGAGTGGCAAGGAGAGAAAGAGAGAGAGAGAGAGAGAGAGAGAGAGAGAGAGAGAGAGAGAGAGAGAGAGAGAAGCAGACCCTCCGCTGAGCAGGGAGCCTAACAAGGGGCTGATCCTAGGATCCTGAGATCATGACCTGAGCCAAAGGCAGAGGCTTAATTGACTGAGCCATCCAGGTACCCCTGTAAAGGGTGTTTTTAAGTGTTCTAAGAATACTTAGCTCTTCTTTAATCATTTAGAGAAAGGTTTGGAAACACATGCAATAACGGTGACTCTAAGAGTGCCATCCATCTGCTACAAATGAAACAATCTTTTACGGGAATGGATGTAATTGCCATTCTGTAATTCATTTAGAGAATTTTTTTAAACAAATGTAATAAAGGGATGCCAGAGTCTCAGTGAGTTAAACATTTATGCCTGAGTGTCTCAGTGGGTTAAACATCTGACTCTTGATTTTGGCTCAGGTCACAATCTCAGGGTTATGAGACTGAACCCCACATGGGACTTAGCACTAAACATGGAGCCTCTTAAGATTCTCTCTCTGTCCCTCTCCCTCTGCCCCTACCGCTCTCTAAAAAAAAAAAAAAAAAAGGAGAAAACAAAGTAATAAAGATGGTTATAAGAGATATGCGCATGCTACTTTCAGAAGAATGTTTTATTTAAGGGAATCTGTCATAAGCCTTCTGTAATGCACTTTAAAAATGTGTTTAAAACACATGCCATAGAGAGAGGTGTAAGTGTGCTATATGCCTGCTACCTTGACGAAAGTATTATTTCAGAGTAATCTGAGTAACTTGAGAGAGAAAGCATTCAGGAAGACGACACTATTGAGTTTTATGAACTCCTGGGACTATCTCTCAGTTGTGTGTACGTGAACCAGACCCTAAATAGCATACCAAACGCTTAGAACTACAGTGAGACAGACCGTCACCAGGGCCCATACTGGCCACTGGGGGGCATATATGAGCAGATCCGAAGAGCGCAGCAAAGACTTGGAAAGGGAACTGCTGTTAAAAATACAATCCACAGTAGGTCGGTCAGATCTCATGACCTGAACCAAACTAGGTCAGTCCCTGCTAACACAAAAATATCAACATTTTCCATTGGAGTTAAACAACATAATATCAAATGTCCAGATACGATCCAAAATTACTTGACATTAAAAAAAAAAATAGGAACTCACATGGGAGAAAAACAATCAACAGCAATGCTGGAATGACACAGATGTTGGAATTATCAAAAAAAAAAAAGACATTAAAGCAATTATTATTAAAGTATCATAAGTATGAATATTCTTGAAATGAATCAAAAGATAAGTCTCACTGAAGAAACAGATAATAGAAAGATCCAAATGGTAGAAATAGTATTCAAAAAATTTTTAAGTTATTTCATGGATTCTATTTGTTTCATATTGCTTCTCTAACAAAGTACTACAAATATTGTGATTTAAAACAAAACAAATGTCATACCTTACAGTCATGAGGCTCAGACATCAGAAGTGAATATTATAGTTGAGATCAAGATGTCATCTGGGCTGCATTTCTTTTGGAGGCTCCGGAGAAGAATCATTTCCTTGCCTCCTCCAGCTTCTAGAGGCCACCTTTGTTCTTTGGCTTCTGGTCCTTTCTCCACCTTCAAAGCACATCACTCCAACCTCTGCTTCTATTGTAGATTTTCTTTTTTGTCCCCACAGTCCTATCTTCCTTTTAGAAGGATGCTTGGGACTACATTGGGCCCACCCAGATAATCCAGGATAATCTTCCTACCTCAAGATCCTTAGTGTAATCACATCTGTTATTTACAACAGAGAGAAAAAAAATTTTTTGAAAAACTGAACAAGGCTACAGGGGTCTATGAAAAAAATAATACCCAAGGGGAAAAAAAGTCTA